>JAIOTZ010001079.1:0-39687 GCA_023374045.1 Limonium bicolor | reverse complement strand
GCTGGTTTTTTAAGCCCTAACCGCCTCTTAAAGAGGCGGTTCCCTTTGTGCTGACCGCCCCCCTTTTGGGCGGTTCTGTTGTGTCTTGACCGCCTATATTGGGCGGTTCTGGTGTGTCTTGACCGCCTGTTATTTAGGCGGTAGCCTCTTAGATGTCCGCCTGTTTTTAGAGGCGGTTAGCCTCTGTTTATCGACATCATTTTGTCCGGGTCCTTGCACATGAGTCAAGTCCCGACCCTTACTCCAAAAACTCTCGCCTTTTTTCAAGGGGGTCCGGGTCCTTGTATGGGACCTAGTCCCGGACCACCCACGGCTATTATCTCTCGGCCTGTTTTAAAATGCTGGTCCGGGACTTAGTTCTGCATTTAATCCCGGACCCTTCAACTGCTCCAGATTGATCGTTTGGACTCTGTTTTTCAAACCGTCTGCGGCTATGCGTTCGTCTCTTCATGTTCTTTGCTTCTAGCTTGGTTTTTCTCATGCTTTAAACCGATAAACCTGTAAGAAACCAATAAACACATAAACTAGAGAAAAACTAAGATAAGTGGAGAAATGAGCAAGAAAGTGCTAATAATATATATGAAATACACCTATAAAACATGCTCATTGGATACTTATCAAACATACGAACCACACATGTCCATACCTTATACGAAAGCACGAGTTGTCTTACACTCGAAGTCCCGGTCGGAGCTCGCTACGGTCCTAGAGGTAATTAAAACAGTGTGTCAGCTTATTATTTATGTGACGATAATTTATATCGTATGTTATTCCCTAAGTATGTTGTCACATGCTTAGTTTATATTGACTCTTAGAACTCCACATGCATTAATCCTAGGATCAACTTACTCCTAGGATATTCATACCTTTAGTTACACGTTAACTAAGTCCTTTTTCCTTAGCTTCGTGTTAAAGCATCTTAAGCGTTATTTATGTAACAAGTTTGTATAAAATAGACATAACTTGTCTAATGTGTATTCCCTTCTTAGATAATAGGTGAGTAATGTTTTAAACCTCGTATCACAATAATATAGTCCCTAAAATACCCCTAGAACGTATTTATACAGAACCCACAAGTTTCCCCCAAATCTGAAACCACGACCCACATCTTTCCTCTTAACTCTTATTTCTGGTTAACTCCATTGATGTGTATTCTTCCCTAAAAGTTTTGTTAATCTTGCTGCAGTTGTTAGCTAGGTTATAAGTCATTTCTAGGCCATTTCCACACTCTTAATTCCTGCTGTATCTCAGTTATACCGAAACAATCACCATCAGGACTGAAACTGAAATCAGTGAAATACTCATCCCTTCCTCCCCTTGTAGTCCATTTATCAGTTTCCAATTCACTCAATTTTCTTGTATAGGTTTGCTTAGGTTGATTTGCTAGATGTTGGGTTTAATAGCAGGCCAACACACACCCTTGCACCACTTGCATTTCGGTTACACAGAGGCAAGGTTTCAGAAGAAAGAACTGAAAAGAACTGGTGCATTATTGTTTGATCCTTATGTGTAGTGAGTTATCCTGACTCCTAATTTTCCCTAAGCACTTATAACCTTACCAAGGTATATTGGAGGCGTTTTATAGTCATTTACAGTTCAGCACAACTCCCTCCAACCTCTCTGTAAAAGTTATACAGAACTGAATTTTTTTTCTGTTAATCTGATACATGAATCTCTAGTGTAGAAACCTGATGTTTGAGCTCTAGAAATGTCCTTACTAGCCTAACTGTAACTACTAATCATGATTTGTGTTTATTCTTAAACCATCTTCATCCTCTCAGCCCCTTGGGAGATTGGACATACTGAATCACCAAATAGGGTAGAACTAGAACACCGAAATATAGAAAAGTTGGACACCAACTCAAACATTCTCTCTCAGTTTGTCTTTACACAGCAGTGAGTTGTTTTCCTTACCTTCCAAGTGCTTTCTAACCTCATTAAGTGTATTATCAGAATCTTAAGTTCGTGGATAAATCAGTGTAATCTACAAAGGACTGCTGTGACAGTTATACAGGGGCAACATCTATCAAAACTGTAACATAAATTCTGATATCCTCACCTCCCTTTGTTTCCTTTGCTCCTGATTTCGGACTTTCCCTTTCCCTAAAACGTTCTCACACTTAGTTAGATGGATTCATAGGATTTCTAAGTTCCTAGAACCCTCAGTGTAACCCCTTTACTGCTCTCTGTAACAAGCTACACAGAACACAATTTTCTGAGACCAAAACACCAACCTGCAGTATAGACCTGATTTCCTCCCTTCTGTTTCTTCCTTTCTTTTCTGTTTGCTTACAAATTTATCTCTCAAATCTCTCCCAAAGTGTCTACATCTTACGTGAAGTGTTTAATCAGATTTTTAACCTCTGAAAAATTCATCCTACACAACCGGTAATAATCTGCTTAGATAAGATATTAATACCGTTTTAACTATAACACAGACCCAAGACTATGAGGATTATTACTCTAAAGTTCCTTTAGCAGTACTGTAAGCTGCTGAACAGGAGCTACATTTCTGCCCCTTTCTACTTCTAGTTTCTGCTTTAGTGTGTTGACTTGCAACTCCTCCCAACTTGTACCCTCTTAGTAAATGTTTCATCAGTACTTTAAACTTAAGAACAACCCAAGCAGGCTTATTAATACACTGAGACGTGATATACTGAACCAAAACTGGAACCTGAAACTGGAAAATCTGAAATCACAAATTACTGATCGAGTTCTACAGTTTGTTTCTCTTTTTTTTTCAGTTTCCTTAATTTCTTAGCTAGTTGTATTACTATGTTTATATCCTCAAGGTAACCCACAACACAATAGCTATACCCCTGAGAAGTTGGTAAGCAGTAATACTAAATTTCTAAAACTGAACTCACTCATAAAAAGAAACCAGAAAGTGTGGACTGTTCTATTCCTCTCCTATGTTTTTCTTTGTTCCAAAGTCTGTTCTCTGTTCTCCCCACCTGGTTAAGTGTCTCATCAAGTTTTAGTTCGAAACAGGACCAAAACAGCAAGGTTTAACTACTGTAATTGTAACAGAACAGAAAGTATAAACTGGTGTATTTGTTTTCTGTTCTTTTAAATTGCTAGTTGTTTTCTGTTTCTTGTTCTTCAGCCCCCTCACGTTTAGATAGCTTACACAGGTACATCTACAGTGTGGTAAGTGCTTTATTAGGTCGATACCATTCCAGGAAAGCTAGTAACTAAGAATACATGTTACAGAATTTGAGGTGATTATCAGTTTTGGCAGAGATTTTTCAACATCAGGTTGCTCCGTTTTTTTTTGCAATGTAGTAAAGCATGAATCGAGTGTGAATTTAGGAATACTACCTTGGGTGGTACATACTTGTCCCTCTTGAGTTATCCCTTGGTCTTTTCCCTGGTATCTTCTCACAAATAGACAGAGACCAAATGACAAGTTCAGTTATGAATTATTTCAGCTTGTTAGTACGTGCTGAGGAGAATAGCTTTGTGACAGTTCTTCTAACCTTGGTTAGGTGTTGGTTCCCCGAAAGCTTAGGCTCGATCCAGAAGGGTCTTGTCGAGGAAATTCATACACTAGGACAGAGGAGACAGGGGGAAAAAGTCAGCTCCTCAAGTTTTTTTTTGACACCAAACAGAAGAGGAAGGGAAAACTGAAACGATTCTCCTTGGAACTCATAGTCTCACCTGGGTTATTCTGGAGGGGGATTTAGTTGTATAACTACTCCATGGCCTTATCAGCAGTGAACATACAAGACTTGTGAAGAAACAGAAGAGAGTTAGAGGGAGTGATGCATGGCTAAAAGATGTAATAAGTTAAAGAGTTTAAGCAGTGGTTCTCGGACAGGGATTGACAGAGAGAAAACAAGGTTGAAGGAGGTTGTTTCTGGGAGTCTTACCTTACTGTATGCCCGTGAGAGAATCAGAGGGTGAGGAAGAAATGATGGAGCAGGGAATATAAGTCAAAGGACAGCGACAGAGGAGGGCTGCATGCAGAGCTAATTAGTTGCTAAAGGGGTGGAGATTCCAATAAGGAATTTTGTGGAAGTTTGGAGCACTATCTCTGATGCACAAACTTGTCCCCTGGGTTACTTTAATCACAACAGAATTTATGCTAATGACGTCCATGACTCTGATTTCCTAGGGAGTATGGCTTGCCCATCTTTAAGTTGCTGGCATTGTTAGACACAACAATCTCAGAACTGAACTATCCGAAAAAGAAATGAACTGTTCCATTTCTTCTCTCACTGTTTTCCTGCCTTGAAGTTGCTTTCTGTTTTATTTTTCTTTTTGTTTTCATGGAAATCGGTATGGGCAGGTAAGGCTTGTCTGTTTTATTGTATATATTTTTTTTGAATTCCTTGTTGTACCTCATATTACCGCATGCACAAGGTCTGTTGGCAATCTGATATTGCTAGAGAATATTGCATGGTCTGACCAGTTATTCAATTTTTTTCCTCGATGTTACAGGGGACAGATTTGTGTCTTCTCAAGTTACAAGGAATGATGGGCACTTGAATAAACAAAAGCTCCTGTCGTTGAGCTTGCAAGGCATGGTCTCTGTAATTTTGTTGTTTGATCGGGTGTTGAAACTGGTAAGGAGGAAGACTGCGCTACAGATCTGTGTTGTTTTTTCTTTATTTACCTTAGTTGATTCAGTACTAATACCAATTAGCGTGGGTTAGTAGCTGAATACGAGCACAGCTCAACCGGTTAAGCACTCAGGGAAGTACGGGAGGTCTGGGTTCGAAACCTAGCGGGAGTGTCTTTGCTCCATTTTTTTTTCTTTCCTTTCTCTTTGTTTTGTACAGGCCATACATTATTATTTATGTGTGTACGACTATATATTATAACATGTGACTCTATATATTTTTGTAACGCAATTATGCAGCGTTATTGTTTTTATTACAGCGTTACGGTATTGTAACGTTACGTACATATATTTTCATGTTCGTACATATATATATGTACTAGCTTAAATGGTTCGTACGTTATTTTATGTCCATATTATAAAAACACGTTGATTTTATGCGTTTAATATTCAGGGGTATTTCAAGAGTAATGATAGACATTTAGCCATTCAAAACTCATTTACAAGACAATTTTTCAAAAACGTGCTTTAAGACTCCTTAAAGCACATTTGTGTTTTAACTTGTTTTCAAGCTTGGTTTTCTTTAGTAATTGATTTAATATGTTCATTAACATACTTATAAGGTATGGGTGTGACCATTAGGTCTTTACAAATTTATCCCAAGCTTAGAGCACATCTCGCTCTTATTGACTTTAAGGTATTTCCTTGTGTTTTATTTGGTTTAACTGACTACCAAGGTTTCCTAAGGACTTAGTTAGCCCTATTAAATCATAATTGAATATTATTAAGTCTTGGTAGGCTCTTTGGGTCCTAACCAAGTTCACTCATAGCTTAGAGCATGTTTTTGCTCAAACTGTGTCTTAATGCTTTATTGCATTTTACTATGGTTTAAACTGTTCACTAATGTTTCTAAGGCACTTTTTAGCCTATACATACCACAGTTTGATATTTAAACCACATATCAAGGTTTGGGGTATTTCAAGAACAATCTTACTCTACCCTTACACAAGATGAGAAGTAGATGGACTCAAGCGGTGGCAAAAATGAAAATGAAAACTCGTTGGCCTTAAGGAGCAAGATTGACATAGGAGGCAAGTTATATAACCCTAAAAGCGGGTCGAAGAAGGCGAACACAAATTATAGCCCAGGCGCTGCCAAGAAAAGACAGCAAAGTCTAAAATGCACAAATTAGGCGAAGTAGGACATATAAGAGCCGAAAGTTGGTGGATTGTAGGTTTCCCAACAAATGGAGCAAATCGAAGCCAACAACACCAGAACGATGTCACACCATCTTTAATAATTATGAAATACTCAGAAGTATCTCCAGTTTCAGGCCTTAGCAGCAATCAATTGGAAAAACTAGTCTGTAACACCCCTATAATAATAAAACAACAGCGAAAAATAAACCAAAGGTGCTACAGACCATCGGGCGCCAAACACCCGGTACCAACCTCACCAATTACAACCATTACCATTAACTAAGTTACGGTCTGAACTTCGAGAAAACTTAACATAACATAACAGTAATAAAATACATTCACTCTCCATAAACCTAATCCCATCCCAATCACTCATGCTCTTCGTGGCCACCTGTAAATCAATTTGTACCTGCAAGATGAAACCAAGCAGCCCACCCCGAGAGGGGTGAGTCAGTTCCCTGGAATGGAACTGGTACAATTCTCCAAAAACAACTTATAAAACAATTCTTAAATAAATATTAGCTTGAAAGCAAACACTTAAACCACACAGAGGAACAAGGCCTTCACAAATCACCAAACCAAGATAACATGATAAGAATAAAGGTTAATAACAGAAAAGTAAAGCTAGAAAAACAAAACCACATCATGTGTTAGTGAGCACCCATTGCCTTAGTTAAACCCAATTCCCGTTAGGAGTAGGAAGACTCAGATAGTCACAAAGGACTAGGAATAATAAGATAGATCCAAGAACCAATAACTCAAAAGTGAAATAATACTAATTGGGAGAGATGGCCCCCACCGCCAGATATAAATGTCTGTATGGACGAGGGATATACAGCCCCCTGCTGTCAGATTAAAAATGTCCTGGTGGACGAGGGATATACAGCCCCCTGCTATTAAATATCAATGCCCCTATGGGCGAGGGATATACAGCCCCCTGCTGTTACCATTGAAGACGCGCGCACGTCAAACATCAAGGATGAAATGATATCCAGAGTCAAAAGAAGAATTACCAAAATTGACCTTTTCCAAATTCCCACCAGATCACTAACTACTCAGAGCAATACCAAAACACTCAGTCCTATAGAGTGCAGAAGCGTAAACCCTAAGCAGCCAATGTCTAACGGGGCACCAAATAGAAGGAACCAATACCCATGAAGTTTCATATTCAAGGCTCAGTTAGTCACACAAGCTGAGTTAGTCACACAACCATTTCCTTTTTAGAAATTCCTCTTAAACTCAGTTAGCGTTTTTCGAAAACGTCTCACAAGTCAATCAGCAAAAGTATCGGAGTACGAGAAATCGTACCTGGATAACGCTGTAGCAGTTCTAGTCAACTTGCGCAAACAATCAACAGTACTCTGAAGAATATTAAAGGTAGTCTATCATCAATCACTTGTAGCCTACGTTAAGCTTAAATAAACTCCTCACTCTTATTTCTAAGTCCCAATTGTCTTTTAAGCCCTCACTTAAATGTTATGTGTAACCCTTGACTTGTCTTAGAATGTTGTATAACTCAAGGTTGTAAGTCCAAGGAATGTATTTTATTAACACTTGCTAATTGTTCCACTCTTATCCACTTTACCCATACTTAACCAAAATTCTTACATTAAAGACCTTTATAACATAAGTACATTATATGTTATTCAATCAATCTTAGAATTTCAATAACAATTCTTGAGCTCAATACTTTTACTCTTACTTTAGAATAAACATCGTCTTATGACCTATAATAGGTTTATCTTAGAATACTATACTATTAATTCACGATGTAAAGATTATGTATTTAAACAATACCTACTAGATAACCCATTATGATTAAGTCTTTCCCTTAACTTAATTAAGATCCACATCTCGTATATTGGAATCGTAGTGTTATAGATACATTTTAATATAACTTAATTGAGCCACTAAACTCAATTATCATATCCTTAGTTCAGAATGACTTCCTATTATAACCGTCTAATAATCTTGTCATAAGATGTTGAATTACCTCTCATACTGAAACAACTATATTATAATTAACTTAGACTTGTCGAACTCTTACATTTAGTATTCACAAGGTACATTATTTGCTTAATTATTACCTATATAATAAGGTGTTTAAATATAACCTTTTATGTATCCTTACTTACCTTTAATCTCCTAAATGTTTTATTTTTACACACATACACTCTATAGACTATGTATAATCCTTTTGTACTAACCTTCATTAAGCTTAAGCCTTAAATACGTTTTAAATTGTTTTACAAAACCTAAGGTTTCAAAGGAATAACTTAACAAATTAATTTCCTTTATTGTATTTAGGATGAACAATATATCTACATAGAGTAGAATTTATCAGAAAATTAAATTCTGGTTCGTAAGTGAAATTATTAATTATTTAATAAGATAATCTATTATGAAAATTCTCTTATTTATATTCAAATAACCCATCATTACTTCCCATTACCGTAAAGTATATCAATATAATATCTTATGTAACTTAGCTTTATCTAATAAAAGGTTCAAAGGTTTTAAGTACCAAATTCCTATTTATAAACCTTCCTATAAATTCTCACTACTAAATACCTCACTTAACTGTAAACTCACATCCTGAATATTGGTAATAAATGTATTTTATATGGCTTATCTAATTCTAAGAAACTTAAGGATAATTATTTAGATAAATTTCCAAATCATCGTTTAATATAGATTATATCATAATCCTTTTAATGATTCTATCTTAAAACATTAAGTTATATTTCAATACCATAAATGTTAAGAAATGATTAAATCTAGACTTACTAATCCACCTCACATTTAGATGTAAAAGTATTTTACTTATTTTATTATGGTTTATATGTTAAGAACATCTAGATGTAAACGTATTACATTTGTTTATTATTAATTATAGAATAAGATCTATTTGTACAACATTTTATGTAATCTAATCACAATTTTTCCTAAGTTTTAACTTATTAATTACTTAATCCCAATTTTAGATTTACCTTCTGGTCATTGACAAATAATACTATACATGTATCTTAGTATGGTTTATATATAAACCTTGGAAATTCAAAGGTAACTCTTTAAGCCTAATACATAACTATAATTTAATACCACCTCATATAATATTCTTCTATTAGTATTATGTAGAGGTTTAGTTTAACTTATTAATTCCTTCGTATTATTTCCTATAAGGTATCTAATTTTATTTATGATTAATGTGTATATATATTTATATATACTAGGATTTGTTCAAAACATTATTCATGTAGTTTTATTGTATTTACTGTAGGATCGGATGGCTAACTCAAACCAATCAAAGGTGTGAGTCTAAGGATTGGTTTGACTCAATCAGCCTTCTTAACTGAGAGGCACTCTGTGAGGTAGAGGCACTCAATCGAATTAACTAAACTAATGATACGGAAGACTTTTGCGGTAATTGTAGCGAAACAATAAAAGGAAAGAAGGACTCTGTGGAACTCAGCAAGATACACAAATAAGCTATTTCATTTCCTGGTCAAACAAAACAACTTACAGATGCCCACTAAGTAGAAGAGATCTACTTAGCGGTTTTCACTCACTTACCCAACACACTCTCTAATCAGAACAATGGTAAGTGTAATGAAACTAGGAACTTCCTAGGTAGAGTCTATCTTAAGGTACTAACTAACTTGGTACGTATTCTCTCTCCTTTTTGACTTACAATGCGATTCTCTCTCTATCTCTAAGCTCTGAAATGATCCTCAAAGGAAGCGCCAGGAAAACTGACTATTACATATCTTATTTATACTCTAAGCACAACAGCAGGTCGAAGGAGTAGTTCCGAGAATACCGGAACTAACTTAGTGGACAACTCCCAACGGCTCTGAAGTGGTCTTCTTGCTTGGGCCGCGATCTTCGGATGTTGAGGAAGACCTTCATGACCGTTGTGACACTTAAGGTGTTCCGAGTTGACTCCTGATTTTCCGCAACCGCACGAGAGAGTCTGTGAGGTCTTCTTTGTTGCGTCGGACTCTATCGAAGAGGCTTACTCTTTGTGTATGTCAAGTGATGATTGACTCTGTCGCGGTAAAAGGCTATCTCTGCAACACCTCGATGTCCCAACAATTTCCCCCTTGTTGCTGATGATAGCAAACCTTCGTGAATCCCGATGGAGTCAATCCTGAAAAAAAAAAACACACAAGGACTAGGGGAACCGACCCTGTCAAAGTTCCCCCTTAATAGCAGCAGTAGCAACTAAATTCAAGGACTCTATTTAGGTTCCCCCTTGATCGGAGAGGGACTCCAGGCAAGCAAACGATAAATAAGCAGTGTAATAGGCAGGATAGTATATAAGGCAGTCAAAAACACTAGACCACATGGTCCAGCAGCGCAATCCAAAAAGCAGTTTTAAACACGCAACAGAATAACCCGTACACCAGACGGGATTCACCGCTTCCCCCTTTTGCTTTCATCAGAGGGGAAGCCCACAGTATCACAGAGTCAGTCAAAGTATTCACATAAAAAACCATTAAAAAGTGTTTAGAACTTAAAAACGACCTAAGTTCTAACACTACACAACCACGTCATTCTAAGGGTTTGGGGTTAGGGTGGATTGGATGTCAAGGAGGTGGTCCTGCAAGGCCGCCACTGTCGTCTCTATTCCGGCGAGTCGGTCCATCATCCGCGTCTGCCCCTGAATCAGCTCGGCTGCATGTGCGATGAGGCGCTCTACTTTCTCCAGGAGAAGTAGTAGTGATGCTTGAGGTACTGCCTCTTGAGAAGTAGATGTCCCCGCCGTCGTTGGAGTAGATGGTGGGGGCACCAGCTTTGATTTGTCGATTGAGGTCAGCCGATTCAGATACCGCAGGTTGATGGTGTCTGCTTCCTCGATGGACTCTGGCGTCGAAGTCGCCAAGGGTACCTGAAAGAATTGGAATATGCGAGGCAACTAGAACACGTACCCAAGGAGTGTTTCGGGGTGTCGACTGACTGGGCGAGGTGATGGAGAATTATGTGTGCCAGATTGATAGAGTGACGATTGATGATGCAGTACATAATGTTAGGTCCAAGCAGTTGACCATAAGGTTTCCCTCCTTTCGTGGGACAATATTTTTGATGACCAAAATGTGGAGGAGTTGGTGTAAGATGGAGAGATCACCACGGGGTATGGGGGAGCCAATCTTTTCTTGGAGGAGAAAAAGCGATAGATTTTGTTTTGTGGTACCCCGGGGATCTCAGGAAGGATTCCTTTTTCATAGAATGACAGGCCAGTGGCAGGGACGCCAAGAATTTCGGACAATTTTGCAAGATCAAAAAAGATTGGGTGGAATTAACAACAGACTGTGCAGCACCGTTACGGATGACAAGGTTTTGGAAGAAGTCGACAGACTCTGTGGGATACCACTCTGTAATCTCGCAGAAGAGGTGTTTCCACCCCTGAATTTCTAGCATAGTGACTAACTCCCCTAAGTTTGAAGACAGAGCCCAAGAAAAGTCGAGGAACTTACCCTTGACGATATTACGTTCCGAGGCAGGGTCACCGAGCATGTACCGTTGAGTGAATGGGTCTACCTTCACACTCCGTCGGTGCGGTTTTGGTGGTTTTTGATATTTGGCGGAGGTAGCACAAGTAGAGGCATCGTGACTGGCTGTGGGCAGTTCTTGGACGGGAGACGATTCACCGGAACCGGAGGAGACATGTTGGGCCCTGACAGAGGAACGGAGGATTCTTTTTGCTGTGGGTCGGGTTGAGTTTTGGCCTTTTCGCTTGCGGGTTTTGGGTGGAGGTTGTTGTGGTGGTGTTACGGATTTAGCGGGTGATGCTGGTGGGGTTGGTGTAGGAGATTTGGTCGGTGGTTTGCTGGCATGGGCTTGTGGCTGATCAGTTGGATGATTTTCGGCGGGAGGGTTGTCAGCTTGGGGTTGGGATGGTGGTAGGGTTTGGATTGGGGTAACTTCCTCAATGTCGGTGTCAAGAATCTCTGTTCTTGCAGCAGATGGCGGTGTTTGATGGGTGGATGGGTCGCGGGTGTCAGGTGGTGGTGTGGAGGAGTGTGTGGGCGACGAAGTAGCGGTGTTTTAGTGGGAGATGTAGTGGTAGTGGTGGTGAGTGTAGGTGGATTAGGGTTTGCCATCGCTTGTAGATACGCCTGAAGGCGAATGGGATCGGCGAAAATATCGGCTGGGATGTTGATTCCAGAGAAGTTGATGCCGGCCATTTGGAAGTTGAAGGAGCTCAGGTGTAAAGAAAGCTTATGCAAATAGTGTTAAGATAGAGGAGCCAGTTGAACAAGCAAAGCCATCAGAAGGAGGGTTTACACCCGAACAGATTCAACAACTTACTGATCTTATTCGAACAGCTACCATAAGAACAAAATCAAAAGTATGAGCTACTGTAACTTTTTAGGTAATTCTATTTTTTGCCTCTTGAATTCCCGTAAAATGTTCGAAGGCAGGTGGATTTTAGACTCTGGATCCACGGACCATATCACGGGAGTGGAAACGAATTTTGTAAGTTTAAGGAAGATGCAAACTGAACAGAATGTCGTCTTACCTGACGGAAGGTTGTAGGTGGTAAACTTGAAAGGGGAGGTCGAATTTGGGAATAAATGAGATTGAAGGAGGTGTTGTTTGTTCCACATTTTCAATTTAACTTAATTTCCTGTCAGGAATTAACAGAGGAATTGGGCTGTGTACTGTTGTTTAACGGGAAAAAATGTTTTATTCAGGACTTGTCTACAAGGAGGACAAGAAGACTGGGGCGTGTTTTACATGGCTTGTATGTGATGGACCTGGATGACGCCGACATGGGCTTTAGGTCTTCGTGGGCCGGCACAGGAAAAGGACAGGACTCACCGCCAGTTTCCAATAAGGCAGTATCAAGCCCGTCCGATTGTACTGCTGTGAAAAAATAAAAATGGGCTTTGTTTCTAATGTTATTTCTAAAGTTGAGAATTTAGATGTTAAGCTTGGACACGTACCGTTAAGGAAACTTGTTACTATTGGATTAATCAAGGATTCAAATTTACCAGTTGATTTTGCATGTGATATTTGTTATAAGAGTCGTGCTCAACGTTTACCTTTAATCACTTCTACTATTAAAACACACAGAGCATTTGAGATGATCCACATCGACGTGTGGGGTCCTTTCCGTGTTGACACGTATAACGGATACCGGCATTTTGTTAGTTTTGTTGATGATTTCACTAGAACCACATGGGTCCATCTTATACGGCAGAAAGGCGAGGCTTGGGAAATCATTGTTAATTTCATACAAATGGTTGAAAGGCAATTCGAAACACAGGTCAAGGTGGTCCGAACAGACAATGCAAAAGAACTTGGGAGTTCTAACGAAGGAAAGAATTTTTTTGTTAGCAAAGGAATAGTTCATCAGACCACGTGAGCTCATACTCCACAACAGAATGCGGTGGTTGAGAGAAAGCATAAATATTTGCTAGAGACGGCACGTGCCTTGTATTTTCAGTTTTATTGTGGAGAGTGTATACTCCATGCAGCTTATCTGATTAACAGGCTACCAACGAAAGCCTTAGAAGGGAAGACCGCGTATGAGAGTTTATCCGGACATGCAGTAGACTATGAAAAAATAAAACCATTTGGCTGCTTATGCTACAAGACAATAGTGCATCCCAAGAATAACAAGTTCAGTTCTCTTGGTGAAGCTTGTGTTTATCTTGGTGACGACCCACGTAAGAAGGGCCATAAATTTTTAAGCATGGATAGTCAAACGGTTGAAGTTTGTCGAGACGTCAAGTTTCACACACATTTTTCCCTATGCTACTGATATTGCCGGTTGCGGTGATCATGCAATTCATGCACGATCTTCTCTAAAGTCTCCAACCGAAACAGAAGGCTCTAATGTTGATCATCATTCCCCATTCATTTTTGACGATGAGCCTGTTACATATGCCATTCCTCCGAGTCAGTCACAAGATCACAATCTGGTCGAATGTCAGGTTGATGTGCCTGATGCACCGGTGCCAGAAACTCAATGATCTAGCAGAGAAAGTCATAAGCCTACTTATCTGAATGATTACGTGTGTAACACAGTATTCCAAGAAGTTCTGGATGAACGAGTATATCAAGGTAATCTGGTTTCTACTAATCAAATACAAGGGTGTGAAAGCCTTACTGAGCTGAAACCATGTACTTCTTTGGCCTTATTGTCTAGTACTCTTTCTCCCAACACTCCGATACTAGACGTGAGGGAGCCTACCAGTTATAAAGAGGCGGCTAGTTACGGCCATTGGTGAGAGGCTATGGATGTGGAGTTACGAGCTCTTAATCAAAATGATACGTGGGATGTTGTTACTCTACCATGAGGTAAGAAGGAAATAGGCTGCAAGTGGGTTTACAAAATTAAACTCAATCAGATGGGTCTTTAAAATGGTACAAAGCAAGGTTAGGGGCAAAAGGCTATACACAACGTCACGGACTCGATTATAATGAGACTTTTTCACGGTTGTTAAATTGACAACTATAAGAGCACTTATTGTAGTCGCGCTCCATAAGGGTTGGGTTATCATCCAGCTCGATGTTAACAATGCCTTTTTGCACGGGGATCTAGATGAAGAAGTATACATGAGAATTCCGGATGGACTTCATGTTGATAAGCATAACAAAGCTTGTTTACTCAAGAAATCATTATATGGGCTTAAACAGGCTTCCCGCCAATGGTTTTCTAAATTAGGAAGTTTTCTTCAAACTCTTGGATTCTCCCAGTCGAAGAATGATTACTCATTGTTTTCCAAGAAACTGACAGTGAGAAGATTTCTTAGCAGTTTATGTAGATGATATCTTGGGCGTTGGACCTCATCAGGAAGAAATTGACAACATTAAAGCGACTCTTGATTTAAACTTCAAAATCAAGGACTTGGGATCCCTGCATTATTTCTTGGGCATTGAGTTTATTCCCACAAAGAATGGATATGTTCTATCTCAACGAAAGTTCTGTCAGGACCTTATTCAAGAGTATAATTGTCATCACCGCCGAGCTACACAAGGTCCTATGATCGTTGGGAAACAATTGTTGTCAGATGAAGGCACTTATTTGCATGATCCTACTCCTTATAGGAGGCTGGTGGGGAAGTTGAATTACCTGTCTAATACTCGACCAGATCTCAGCTTTACGGTCCAGAATCTTAGTCAGTTTATGCAACATCCCACCGACATTCATATGGAAGCTGCTTTGCACGCACTTTGTTATGTGAAGGGCACTATCAACTATGGGATTGTTCTTACTGTAGGCACAAGCACGACACTTGATCTCATGGCATATTGTGATTCAGACTGGGCTGCTTGCCCAAACACAAGGAAATCAGTCTCTGGATATTATATCTTCTTGGGAGATAGTCCGATATCATGGAAGACTAAGAAACAAGGCTCAGTCTCTCTTTCTAGTGTAGAAGCAGAATACCGTTCTCTCCGCCGTGTCACTGCAGAATTAACTTGGTTAACTCGTCTTTTGACTAAGCTTGATGTAACTGATATTACACCAATACCAGTCAAATGTGATAATCAGTCTGTGATTCACATAGCACGCACTCCGGTATTTCATGAACGAACAAAGCACATTGAGATAGACTGTCATTTTGTTCGTGAAAAAATTCAACAAGGTCTTGTTGACTTAGTCTACACACATACCACCACACAATTGGCCGACATAATGACCAAGGTTCTACCCAGAGCAAGATATCGAGATCAAATTCAGCGCATGGGTATGAATGGAGACAGTCAAGAGAAGCCTTGGTAACTTTGTTTGCCTACGGCTTGCGGGGTATTGGATAAATATATATATATAGTATAAGTCTATTACCCAATAATAGGCTTGGTATAACAGAGAGATCACACACTGATTTCCTGTTAAGGTATTCCTAGATATTCTAGATATTCTTTTTATCTTTTACAAGCATATTGTGCTAGTATAAATACATGATAGATGTACAGAACATTTACATTGAATGAAACTTGATTACGTTTCAGATTGAAACTATTATTCAAGCACATTTCTACATACACTTCGATACACATATCTATATTTTCCATTATAAGCAGGCAACGGTGACAAACCAGAATACTTTAATGTGTTTGACAGTGAAGCATCCAATTGAATGAATACCATCTCCAAACTGTCTTTCCGAAGTACTTGGAATATCATCACCTTTGGTGTCCTCAAGCTTTGCTTGTCTAGCATTAGCAAGACAAGTCTCTGTCTCAATGTTTGTGTCTGTGCTTTCATATATCTGATTGTGGAATGAAAATGAATTGATGCTTTCATGATGCCCATACTTGCTTTCATCCTTCACCCAATCAGCAGTGTAGCACCGAACCAGTTCATTCAAATGTGGCGCCACTGCTCCAGTTTTTCATTGATCACTTCATCAAACTTCGCACTAGCAGCCTCGGACTGGCATGGTATCCTTCTGGACCGATGTCCGTTAGAAGATGAATTCTTCATCGCCTTTAGGCCAATGGAGAAGGAGGCAAGCACCGAGGCTCAATGTTAGCTAGTGGAATGGGCAGGAAGCGGGGCTGAACGGACGGGAAAAGGAACTTTATAAGAAGGAAAGAGTATTGCTCGTTGTTGTTGCTGATCTTACAGTAAGGGTTTACAAACACATTCATAATACCAATAAAAGGCAATGTTTTTTTACTATAATATAATGATTATGTTTTTTTGTCTTCTTTTTACATTTTCTAGAATTTAACCCATTTTTATACACTGCAAATCCTGGTGGGTTCATGGTCATATATTATTTAGTCTACGACTATAGTACTATCGGTATTTGAATTAGACCATAACACTACTACATAAAAGATCTGTGGAGACAACTTTTTTTGCCTCTGTAAATCAAAATTTTGCCCCTGTAGATATTTAGAGGCAACAAAACAGACTTGCCTCTAAAGGGTTGCCACAGTTGATTATGGAGGCAACTAAAAGACTTGTCTCTACTGATTCAACCTATAGAGGCAACGCTTCTTGCCTCCTTGACTTAAGTCAACTGAGGCAAGCTAATACTAGCCTCCATTGTTCTGTAAGCAACAGAGGCAACTGGAATAACTCGCCTCCATTGATGCTACGCAAATGAGGCAAGTACATAAACTTGCCTCCCTTGTTCTGCTTAAGGGGCTACTAACACCACTAGAAATGGAGGCAACTGGATTATCTTGCCTCCATTGCACTTAACAGAAGAGGCAAATTTTTAGGTTGCCTCCGTAGCTCTCACCAAATGAGGCAACTAAGTGGGACTGCCTCTTTTGGTCTGTGTTGGAGAGGCAACTAGTTGTTTTCGCTCCAGTTGATGCAATCAACCGAGGCAATTTTTGTTGCCTCTGTTGATCTTTTATTGTAAAAAAAAATTAAAATCATACTAAAACGTACACAACAATAAGCATAGACTATCCAACATAGTTATACATCAATATACTAGTTATACCGAATCTAAAGCACATCTAAATGTTTGAAATTCATTTAACACTGAAATATAATGGTGAGATTAATACACCAACACATTTTGGAAAAAAAACTTCACATACTTAAGGGCCCTCTCTTTTGAAATCATTTGTCAAGCAAAAAAACTTCACATACTTAAAGGCCCTCTCTTTTGAAATCATTTGTCAAGCAATAGCGATCTGTAAGTGTCAAATCATCCACCATTCCCATATGTGAACTATATTCAATTGTCCTAAGATAAGTAGTAGCACTCATATGCACTAGAGAATATCTGATGCTGCATAATCAACCACCATTCCCATATGTGAACTATATTCAGTAGTTGTAGTATTTCTACTTAAGAAGAGAGACAATATATGTATACAAATCTTGAAAAGGAAAGAAAACCTAGGTACCTTGACAGTAGGGACCTCTTTAATGGCTTTAATGAGAAGAAACTGGTCACAGACTTTCTCACCATCAGTTTGAACCCATTTTTTGTCAATCTTGCATGATAGCTCTTTTTGTATGCACCATATACTGGCCTTAACATCTGCAGTAATCATTCTAAATATAACAGACATCCATCAGTAGTTTTCCCTTTAATTGCAATATGCTTCTTTTGAGTCTAACAAACCAAGATAGACAATTCAGCAGTTATACTCCTTAAAAGTGAATTCACTACCATAGGATGTGAACTATTAAAGGAGTTCACCTATTGAATCACTTGAGATGTAATCTGCTGTCTGCAATACAAACAGTAGAAATACTACACAGAACAAATCACTGGTTGTGTCTTAGTATTTCATTGTATTATTTATAATGGACATGCTACCTGAAAAGTTTTGGAAATTTTGGTATACAAACACAGAACAAATCACTGGTTTAGTTACATGATAACTCAAGTAGTGATGTCGTAGTAATTTGTATATTTTCGATATGATTTTGTTAGTTTTCCAATACAATAATCATTTTATATGTTTTTTTATTTTTTTAAAGTTTTCTCTTTTTCCAAAGAGTCATATATCATATAGTATACAAATAAAATACTATTAATACCTGACTAAGGTTGTTATTAGTAAATGACTAAATACTGGGTTGGTACATTTGTTTATTTTCACCTTAATTAATAGTGTAATGGTTATGACCCATCTACTATATCAATATAGTTCAAACAACTTCTTAAGTAACTTGTATGTAATTAATGTATGTAAATGTATATATTTTATATGCTTATGATTTTTGATGTGTGACAAATCTGTGCTTTGTCATCATTATACTCAGCAAGTGTAATCCTATTGAAATCACAGATTCAACAAACAGATCTTTATATTCCAGCTTTACAGATTTAACATTAGAGAAATATTAGGTTGTTAAGATCTACTGTTAACAAATTAGTTATTTACCCGTTGTTTATACTTGGGTAAATAATTATTCTAGAAAATTCGTTTAGGTTGTTAGGATTGTCTTTCAGATTGAGTATATATTACTTATATAGGATTTTTATATGGAGTGCTAACTTGGAGAAGTTCCATACGACACAGCCCACCCTAACTAGAAATAAGTGAGAGTGTTCATAATTAAGCGTTTGTGCTTAATCTAAGTAGTTAGTTTTGAGTGTGATTGTTCAAGGAGCTTTTTGGGTAATCATATCACGAACTTACAAATGGCATCAGAGTCGGCTACCTTTTGATGAGGCCAACACTTCAAGGTAGATCGTGAGGATGAGTTCGTATAATGTTAAAGCACCCAAGCTAACAAAATTAAACTACTCAAAATGGTGCGAGCAAATGGAAGCTCAACTAATGTCCGTGGATTACAAGGTGTGGAAAGTCGTCACTAAGGGAGATTTTAAGCCAACTGTTACTGTTAATGGACGTCCCCAAGATAAGCTTGATAGTGGACTGAGGAGGATGAAAAACTACCAAGTAAAAACAAGCAAGCCTTGCATTCTGGTGTCATCCCTATCCGATGAAGATCAAGGAAGAGCTCTAGGAATTCAAACTGCAAAAGGAGTTTGAGATTACCTTAAGATTACGTATCAAGGAACAGGATCCATCCAGAAAGCTAAGGAGAAACAATTTAAAAGGGAGTTCAATAACAGAGATTAAGATTTTAGGAGCCTCTCTTACAAATGAACAAACCAATGAAAGGTTCTTAGAATCTCTTCCCAAGGATTGGATAAATTACACATCTACGCTGGAAAAGATGGATAAAGTTTCTTATATATCCTTCAAAGAGTTGTGTTCTGACCTGATTGTACACGAAAGCAAGATGAAGGAGCAGTCACTTGAAGGAATTTCCATATAAAGAAAAGATCTACACTAAAAGTGAAAAAGGTTGCTGAACCTATCGGTTGGGAATTAGATGATGACTTCGATACTGAGATAAACCTGCTGGCTCAAGGATTTAAAAGGATCATGAACAAAAAGAAAGGAGGGTATCAAGGAGTAATAACAGCCACGTGAAACTGATATCAACAAAATCAAATGCTTTTGATGTCATAAATTGGGGCACATGATAAAAGATTTTCCTTTATCATCTAACCCACCCCAATACAGAAATCGATATTCATTTATGGCTGTCAGTATGGGGAGAAGAAGAGGAACCAGAACAGACTAAGAAAGTGGAGGCTCATTATTGTATGACAGTAATTCATTGGTCTCATACAGACGAATCTGCATATGATGATTCCATGTGTTTAATGGTTGAAGATAAAGAGCATCACTCTCTTATGGGAGAGCAAGAAAGTATTCGAAACCATGATAGATTTTATGAGGAATCCACTAAAAATCAAATCTTTGATGCCTTAAAAGTGGCTCTTTTGGAAATTGATTCACTAAAAAGCAAGCGTGATAAGCCTATCGAAGTTGATGATTTGTTAAATAAATCCAAACTAGAAATATTCGAATTAAAAGAGAAAAATAAGGAACTTGTTGCTCAACTAGTAACTAACTCTTCTAAAGTTCTTTCAATCTACTTTTACGTCGTCTATTAAGAATAAATTGAGTTCTATTCCAGAATGGCAGAAAAGGAAATACAATTGTTAAAGCGGATAATGAGTGGATTCGTCAGGATAATGCTGACCTTCTGAAACAATGTGATACCCTAAAAAGAAGAATGAACATTATGACATTAGAAAATTCATCTTGGTGTACAGGGAAGGTTAAGCTTAATGACGTTGTTTGAAAACCAAATCAGAATCGTAATGGATTAGGGTTTCGTGGAGTTAAACCAATTGTGTCCAACCTTAAGCCCATGAAACATACACACATGCTGGATACACTCAAATAAAAACTTCCTTTGCTCACACCAAATCTCATAGACAATTATAATGTAGTTCCTGTCACATTCATGATCACCATATTAGCCTGTGTCATAAGTTACAACAGAAAAATGCCAGAACTACTCGAATTAATATTGACAGATATTCTAGCATGTATTCACGTCGACCCAAACAACAATGGGTCCCTAAGAATTTTTAACATCTATCTTGTCTCTTTGTGTTTTAGGAGTATACAAATGGATCTAATCTATGGCTTATGGATAGTGGTTGTTCACGCCATATGACTGGGGATCACACACTATTCTGGGAATTGGAGGGACTGCATGAAGGGTTTATTACCATTGGAAATAATGGGAAAGGTCAAATAATTGTTGGTGATAAAACAGGAGTTGAAGATATTTTTTTTGGTTGATGGTCTTGAGCATAACCTATTGAGTGTTTCATAAGTTTATGACAAAGGACCATCCTCAAACACTTTTGATTCACATGGTTTCATAGTCTATGATATAGCTATTGGTGTTCCCCTAGTGAAGGAATAAAGAAGGGGAAATTTGTATCTAGTGGACATTAACTCACAAGAATTGGATGCAACTTGTTTAACAGTTTTGACTGTCAGTACAAACCTGTGGCATCAACGATTGGGTCATGCACACACTAGATTGATCAATAAGCTTCGGGCATAACATCTTGTAGAGGGATTGCCATCGTCCGTGTTGCATGAAGAGAGTCCTTGCAGTGCTTGTCTTCTGAACAAGCAAACCTGCTCATCACATACTCTAAATGTAGTTGTGCCTACTTCAGTAGTCCTGGAGCTTGTACACATGGATTTGGTTGGTCCTATGGATACCTTAATTAATATTTTAATGGTTAAGACCCATCTAATATATCAATATAGTTCAGGCAACTTCTCAAGTAAGTTGTTGTATGTAATTCATGTAGTTGTGGTTTAGTAATTCTTACATTTCCACTAGATTTTGTTTAAAAATTTTCAATCCAATAATGATTATTACATGTGGTTGTTATTACTATTTCAAAGTTTTTTTTCCAATGTGAACGAGTATAATAGGGGTAGAATTATTGTTTTCATATAGTATATCCATGTAAATACTGGAATATTTGAGTATGCTTAAGTGTAAATGATTTTATTAAATTTGTACGTGGAACATATATAAATAATATAGTTAATATTTATTCTGTATACTATAAACATAGATGTATTAGTGAGAGCTATTGTGAGAGATATATACCACATATGTATATTGTTTACTCATTGGTACAAATACATTACATGTTTACGTCTGTACTTGTAACTAGCTAGTTAGTTCATATCTACATCCCTTTCTGCTAATACTAATATAATAAGCATATACATAGAAGTGTCGTATTCTTCCCAGTCAATCAATATCTTTCTTGTTTCTCCATTTCTCCTTTTCTTCCTTCTTGTTACGGTTAACATGGTATTGAGCTCAACCTAGAGCCTTGATTTCATTCTGCTGCCATGGCTCAAGAAAACCCAACCCTAAGTCAAGAAGATGAGAATGATGAACCCAGAAACAGCAAAGAGGAAGAATCAGTGACTCAAGAAAGTATCACCGACATTGTCACAGAGATGAGCGATCCATTGTTTCTACATCCATCTGACAACCCAAACCAAAGCTTTGGAATCGAATTCAAGGCATAGGAGTTACGTTCGATGTGTGGAAATGTGTGGCATGATTTCCCTCAAAGCCAAAAATAAGATTGGTTTGATTAATGGGCAAGTGACGGAACCACCGAGATCTTCAAAACAATACCCCATGTGGGAGCATTGCAACCACACAGTGCTCTCATAGATTATCAATTCCCTGGATCATGAAATTACAGAGACTATCCTGTATTGTGACATGGCCTGCGAAGCCTGGAAAGATTTGTGCCAGCGTTACGACCTAGTCAACGGAGCCGAGATATACTCATCTAACAGAAATCACCCAGATCCAGCAAATGAAGAAAATATCACCAGCTATTATGCCAAACGTAAGCGGCTTTAAGATAGACTGAACTCGGCGCAAAAAACCCTAAATTGCAGCTGCGGTAAGTGCACGTGTGACTTATCAAAACAAATCGAAGCCCACAAGCAGCAGGACCGATTGATGAAATTCCTAGACGGCCTCAACGAGAAATTCAGACAAGCGAAGGGAAACATCTTGATGATGAACCCTCTCCCGACATTAGAACTGTAACACCCCATTCAACATTAACACACTTACAATAAACTGCAGCGGAAATACAAACCTCATCACATTACTTAACTCGTTGGTGTTACACGCCGTTAGCCACCCACGTGGCTAACAAGGCTAATCCATATACATTGTACCGGTCTGATGGGCTAAATTCCCGAGCAACTACACATTATTATCCCTTTCCATTAACAACACAACGTACACATACCTTCCAACTGTACCGAGTATTTACAAACTGATGCCGATAACAATTTCGGTCTCTACTACACCTACTGTATATATACAACATAAACGATTACCCATGTACAATGACTACCCCGTCCTACTCTCGAACGGCTTCCAGCTCCTTGTACCTGAAATAGGAAAAAAGGAAAGGGTGGCCCCCAAGGGCTCAGCACCTTTGCTGGTATGGTAATCCCAGCCCACATGCTACCGGGCCACGCACAACTAATTGTCGTCTTAGCATGCGGTTGATTTTTAAATCATGCATGCAACTGTAGACACCAACACATAATCATTTCGCCTCAACGGGCTCAACAAACGGATAATATATCCTTACTTAATAAGTCACTCATGGTATTCATTATCCCTAGAGTGTTCCTCCTCTAATGGAGCTACTTCCTTAGACGACACTTACCCTTAAATCGGGTTATCCTTAAACGCCTCTTTCCTCAAACTGGGATTCATATCCATGATCCACATACTCCACACTTTACAACATATAACATACACTACATAACGTCACACAACATCACTTTGCACGTTTCAACGTGCACAACATAACACCGCAATAAACATTGCATCACAACAAAAATACATAACATAACGGGAATGGTTCTCTTAGGAACCGACCCAAACATTGCTTATTCACTGGTGAGCCTAGAGAATGTTGCCAGTCTCATGATAAGCTCGTTATACAATAACAACAACACTCATTACTGTCCTAATAGTTGGACGAGTAACTTAAGTTAAGGCGGTTCGGGTTTGGAGGCCCGAACACACCACACAAACACTTGTTCCCCCTAAACCGATCATAAGTCAGAATAGCTAAGCTTTGGAGTAAGCTAATGGGAGATCATAACCCGTGAGGGAAACAACCATAACAAAGAGAAAGGTAAGGCTAAGAAGGATACCCTCTCCCAAACAACGCGCGACCGGCCTAACCGGATTCCTCACTACTGTAGTACATACTTACTTTAGATATTAGTTAGAACCCACTGTGGAGTTTGTCACAACTACACACATACAGTATTACAACTGGGTTAAACACACAAGGGAGATCCCTACATTCACATACACATATCACACAATTAACACACGCATAGCCGTGGCTAGTACGTCCCATGGTTCGGGTCATTTACTCCGAATACCGAACTCTCATGTGATCCTAGACTCAGTTAACTAAGGTTAACACTGCCGAGGTTAAATGGTATCGGAGTTGAACACGCCACATATATGAATTACTGTAAACTCATTACATGTTTCATCTTACAACGTGGCAAACATACAGAAAAACACATTGGCATACAAGCCGGTGTAATCCGGTAGGACACAGGTTGCAAGAAAACCATACCTGTCACCGGAGTCCACTTTATCACGTCCACTTACGTTCCTCGAGCAATTCTCAAACAACTGATAACATTACATGTACTTTTATTAACATAGGGGTAGCACGATCATTTAATGTCTAATGCTTATAACTTTTCCCCGTTAACTTAGTTACATAACTTTACAATTTTAACTTGATTTACTCTCACATTTTATACAACTTTTCACCCACTTAATTCTCATTAAAACTCACCTAACATGTCCCTAACAACTTTATAACATCATTACCTATCAATCCCCATCATTTCATATCATCTCATAACCTTAAACAAACTCTTTTTTTATTTTACATACTTTGGGCCGTCCGACCCACCGTCCGACCCACTACTGGGTCGGACCGTTCCAGAAACTTAGAACACACATGTCCGACCCATGTCCGACCCACCCTTCTGGGTCGGACCATTACAGAACATTTTACCGCCTTACAAATGCCCGTCCGACCCATGTCCGACTCACTCGACTGGGTCGGACCATTCCAGAACATTTTCCCTCCTTTGAAGCATGACCGTCCGACCCATGTCCGACTCACCCTTCTGGGTCGGACCATTCCAGAACAATTTCCTGACGTCTAACAGAGGCTGTCCGACCCAAACTTGGGTCGGACCCCTGGGTCGGACGTCCTCTAAACTTACCCAAACTTTGTCAAATCTTCACCAAACTTCTCCTAAAGCCTCTTAATGTTTCCTAACAACATTTGGTACCCTTATATCCTCATACAACATCCATGAAACTCATTTTCTAATTCCTTAAGCCTTTACTTAATTCCTTGTAAAATTCCTTAACACTTACAACCTTTTATACTAGGTTTCTTGATGGTGTTTCTCACCTATGATAACTACTATCCCAAAATGCTTTCTCCTCATCTTAACATCATCTCTTAAGCATCATTTCTCACAACTAATTCCTTATGTCATTCTTGAAGTCCTTTTTCAAGTTTACACTTTCTCCTTATTTTACCAAAGTTTGCCTAAGTCTTGACCTAAGTCCAAAATGACTTTGGTACATACTAAACCTCAAGATCATGCCTAAGTCCTTCTCACATCTTAAATCACCTTAATGCATGTTTCTTTCACAAGGAAAACACTTAACCATTCTAAATACTCCTTAACTTATCAAACTCATTTTAAACTCTTAGAATTTCTCGTTTATTACCTAAATTTCGACATAGGTTCTCCTAGAACATTCCTAAACCAAAACATATTGTTTTCACCAACAAACAACCAAGAACACTAAAAATCCATCAAGCAATTTCTTATACACAAACTTCACTCATATAGCACCACATCACAATATAGTGCATAATTTAGATTGCATGGCACTTAGGCCCTTAAGATGCATAAATCTTAAACACTGAATTTCCACAATATATAAGCCTTTGACCTGCAATTACACACACCAAGACATATGTTCCTTTACTAGTCTCCTTGAGAACACCTTACTAAGTCATTCACCATTTGCTCTTTAGGTAGTTTTAGCAAGCATTATGAGCTCATTTCTCCTAGGCATTAAACCACATTGAGATAGCATATTTACCTCTTTTCCTCACAAACTTCTTTCTTGTTTCCTTGTTCAAAAATCGGCCAAGCTTAGTTGCTTGTCAACTTCTAAACATTACACAAACAATGTGATGAGTATTCAAGCTCCAAGCTTAATCTCATTGTAAACCCTAGGTTTTACATTGTTCAAAGAGCATTAAGGTAGTTGTTTTACCTTGGTCTTTGAAGGGAATTGGAATATCTACCAAGAGAGGACTCCACCAAGTCCTTGAAAGATTCAAATGGAGCTAGAACAAAGCAACACAATGAGCACCATTAATGGTGAATTTCGGACAACAACAAAACATGGAGGAAACTTGATTTTTCTTTGAGTTTCCTTACCTTGGAGCAAAGGAGAACAATAATATGTGAAAAGGTGAGCTCAAGCTCCTCCCATGGAGATTCCTCTTGGCACCGAAATGGAGTTCTTGGAATTTTGAAAGGATACAATTGAAGAGCTTGATGAGACAAAGAGAATGGTGGTGTTTGTTTTTTTTTGGACAAGTGAGCTTGATTTTACAAGGGATCAAAGATGGAGTTAATGGTGTGTGTTGGTATATTACCGAGAGAGAACAAGAAGAAGAGAGGTTGAAGAAGAGTGGAGCCGTGTGAAATGAAAAAGAAATGAGAGAAATGAAATTGGTTTTGCTTTTGGAAGATATTTATAACTTAAAGCAAATAGTAACCTATGAGTCACCTTTATTTACTTAACAAGTTAACATGTTTGGTGACTCATTACTACAAAAACCGGCCCCCTTATTATTAGAAGGGTATAATAGTCCTTGTTGACCAATTTAATTACTTATAACATTATATGTTACAAATTAGCTTATAAAAATCACTATTCACAAAAACAAGGCACATTGTTGTGAAATTTTTGATTTCCCATTGATATAGACTTCTAAATGTGATACTATATAGTAAACATGTTAATTAAAGAGTAATGATGGACATTTAGCCATTCAAAACTCATTTGCAAGACAATTTTTCAAAAACGTGCTTTAAGACTCCTTAAAGCACATTTTGTGTTTTAACTTGTTTTCAAGCTTGGTTTTCTTTGGTAAATGATTTAATATGTTCATTAACATATTTATAAGGTATGGGTGTGACCATTAGGTCTTTTACAAATTTATCCCAAGCTTAGAGCACATCTTGCTCTTATTGACTTTAAGGTATTTCCTTGTGTTTTATTTGGTTTAACTGACTACCAAGGTTTCCTAAGGACTTAGTTAGCCCTATTAAATCATAATTGAATATTATTAAGTCTTGGTAGGCTCTTTGGGTCCTAACCAAGTTCACTCATAGCTTAGAGCATGTTTTTGCTCAAACTGTGTCTTAATGCTTCATTGCATTTACTGTGGTTTAAACTGTTCACTAATGTTTCTAAGGCACTTTTTAGCCTATACATACCACAGTTTGATATTTAAACCACATATCAAGGTTTGGGGTATTTCAATCTACCCCCCTTAAAAGAACTTCGTCCTCGAAGTTTACACTTCCCTCACATCTTGAATTAGAATACGGGGATTACTTATAGAGATAAACTTCCATAACCAAATACACTTTACATCAACCTCAGACTTAATGGTCCGGGCAACACATTCACATCCATACATAACATAACATATTCACATGATAACCTCGGGCTCAATGGTCCGGGTATCTTAACAACACTTACACATACATAACAACCCCTTTGACTCACTGGTCTTGGGTAACATAACAACATTTAGACACATAGGTCTATGTAACACAACACATTTAGACTCATAGGTCTTGATAGCATACACTTTAGGAGATCAAAGTCAAAGTAACCTTTATCACACATACCAAACAACATGTCATAGCATGTATTGCAATCAAAAAATCTTTGGTATACACTGTGATCCCGCAGAACCCGGTCGCGATGGACACCTTCCGTCCCCGTGTCCTTGGGAGATCAAAACAATCACTTAAGTTTAAAATTTCCTTGCGAGGTTAAGTAAGAGAACTTTAATTATGTAAAGTATCTATCAACGTTTTATAAATACCAATTGAAAATCCTTTTGAAAACACACACAACTCCAAGTCCAACTTAAGCTCTTGCTTTTTTATTAGCGTGGTTATTTGTGACCACTTATAGGGAGCTTCAAGAATCATCCAACCCTGATGTGATCAGCATCAGTGTAGAACTATCCTTCCACTCCAATTTGTGTTCGGCTTCCCTTGATCACATGCAAATCAAGTTCCACTTCCCACTTCATTTTCAAGCATCAAATAAATCACTCATTTCCAATTTTCTATCTTTTAAATCATTATAATCATGATCATAACATCTCCAAAGGATAGAACTCCGTCTATCAGTTACCTCCACTCACTTTAATCCTGTTGCCTAGGGAATCTTATTCTCACTAGGTTCTATGTCGGTATCATGCCCTTTCTTGAATCACTATATAGTATATATATACACATATATTTTATCAAAATACAACACACAATTTCACATTTATACACTGTCGGGGTTTGTTCCCCGGGAGTTTCTCTACTCCTACACTTGTACTATCACTCACAACTGTTAATAAATCAACACATTTATCACAATGGTATTCGCATCTTCTGTGCGCAATTACCACAATTAAACCATGAATGAATGTGTATGTTTACGTAACACACACGCCAATCATCAAAACAATAATTTGTGCTATGCACAATATAAGTCACATACACTACGTACACTTGTACGGTAATATACACTAGTGGTTTTGTGCTCTACCCCCTTAAAAGGGATTACACCCACGTAATCAATCACTAAACATTGGCTTAAAATGTTCTGCCGTCGTGAAGTGTTTTAACTTCCACGCGGTCTATTACACAATGGATTTGATTAGAGGATCTTAACCATATTGGCGGTTTAGTTCCTAAACCAAGAATTCCCATTGGAGTTTGTTTAAACTCTTAGTTGGTTTCGATTCTGGCCTGTTAGGCTTCTAGGCGTTATAATTAGCCGTTCACTCATGTTCACCATGTACATTCAACACTTGAATCACTGGCTCACTAGTTTCTGCTGCAAAACTCTAATAACTGTAGAGCTTAATTGCTCCATTTGTTATTCTTACTGTATTGTACATCCGCAATTGTCACCTTTATCTTGGTAACAATGGTTTCTCAACTGACGCGTGGTATCTCTTACCGTTAGCGAATTCGGTGAGTTACAAACACTATCCACTTCCATGATAATTTTACTGTGTATACAGCTATGTATTTCACAATGATTGACTTGTTTCCTTCCGACTTACTGTCGGTTGAGATTGAGCTACTACCTAGTATGTAGTGCTCTCTCAGCTATTTACAACATTTGTGGTATATCCATACCGCTATTTGGCAGTTAGTGCTACTGTAGTCACTTATTGTTAATCATGCCTCCACATTTGCTTCACAATTAACATGTTTCCAATTCTTAGCTATCCCACTCGTTCATTACTGCACAAGTGCAATACCAAAACACTCAGTCATACAGAGTGCAGAGGGTAAACTCTTGACAGTAAATCCCTTATGTGATTCGCCATGGAATTCACACTGAGTTCCTTATCACATAGTACCGACCATTGGCTTATTGCCCAGTCTGTGTATCATCACTTGCCTTGCATCTCTACTAAGTTTAACTCATAACTGGTCTTATCTTCCTCATTATCGTTTAACCATACTTATACAACGGTCGCTTGTTGCGCACCGTGCTCTTACTCCTTGTATAACATAACACTAACTTACATGGTATTTACTGTCACATTAACCTCCACACATATACTTACATTTTTTTACACTATGGTTCGTCATTCATTTGGATGACTACCGAATGCTCCTTGAGCATCGATCATTCGAGTCACAAGCCGGCATTATTCAGCTCGGTGTTTCACTTTATACACATACTAAGCTAACTGCTCTCTTTCAATAATAACGTCGTCCATCCTTAACATATTTCTTGAACTTGATTTACATAACTACCGCTCCTGCGGTCTCACAATATCGAGAGGTATCCCCACTCTTAATGCAGTGGTTCGTTTACCACTCTATTCACTTATATTACATAAACTTTTGCAATTAATCGAATTTACATAACATATGTTGCTTGTGGCTTACAAGTCTTATTGCCTTGAGCTGCGCTCATTGTAGGCTGTCCACATACATGTACTTCTTTGTTCAACATTACCTAGTTTGGATATCATTGAGCTCCATGACAAGGTCGTTGCGTTCCGTTTCCTTTCATGGGATGCCCCTCAGGTTTGTCAGTCCGTCTCCTGACAACTTATGTCTAAACTGGGTGTTAGTTTCAACCCTCGTGTTTCTGTCAGGTCATTTCCTGCATCAACTGTTGATGCGAACACCCTTCAAGGATTGCTCCTGGGTGTTGCTAAGTTATGCTTTTACATCTGGTTCACACTTATTGGTACATTCAGTTAGCCACGCCTTTTTGCGTTCTTAACTGGTTATTATCATTATCTTCTCCTGTGAAGATCAACATTTCCTGATAGTGTAGGTACTCATTCTGGGAGTTTCATCCCGTTCATTGCACATTAATGTGTCCACATTAGGCATCTGCTTTGCCATGCTCAGGCTGGGTCACCATTCCAGCTATAATGTTTATCCCTGAGGATCCTCAAGTCATATACGATGTCTTTACATTCAGTTAGTGCACTTCGCACCTCCTGACTCTTAAACATTTCCTTGGAAGGAATTCACTAATCCTTCTAATCTCGTTATCTTAACTGAGTTCCTTAACTTCAACCATTCTTGGTAATCCCTAGTTCTTGTTGATTTATACTGCTGACCGTAGAACGGAGTCGACTACTTCCCGTGTTTCGGACTCTACTCGTATACATATGTGGGGTACCATGCTGATACATTGCTACTTACCCAACTAACCCATAAGTAGGTCTGTCAGGCCCACAAGCTCCTATCGGAGTGCGGTCGTCCCACAATTCAGTTGGTACACTCGTAGTGTTCGTCACACGCCTAGGTGAAGTATTCTGTTGTCAACTCCCTTATATTGTCCGTGACAATATTCATTCCATGCTTCCCGAACTTAATCGAGGAAAGTTCATCCACTGTCGTATCTTATCAACTGCTCTTGGTTTTACTGGTTTGGTTTAAAAGAAGGTTGGAAAGAAGTGTTGGTTTGAAAGAAAATCTGGTTTTGAAAAGAAAAGGGTTTGAATAAATCTGAGTTTGAAAGAAAATTTTCATGGTTTCACAACATCTTCTTACCTTAGCCAAGTCTAGCTTCTTGCTGACTGGCGTATTTACAATTACAGAGGTTAGGCTACCAAGCCCTTCCATGGTCATAATGATCCTGTTTAACTTCATGGTACTTTACTAAGTACTCTGTAGTGGTTATAAATTTCCCGAACAGCCCTGTTATAGCAGCACTTGCTATGGCAAGTGCGCCATGCTAACTGGCTATCGGTTTAACACTTACCGGTTGTGGTATTGTTTTTACCCATACTGTCATCAGTGGCCTTGTTGGCCCTCACTGATCTTACTGCCTTGTCAATAACTCTTCTAGGTGACTTCTCACTGTCTTCACATGACGATCATCAACTAGGGTGTTTCCCATTCTGGGAGACCCCTTTTTCATAGTATTGTATTCACTTTGTAGCCCGTTCCACGTATTTGGGCACTGCGTTGTAGTTCCCTTGTCGGTCGATATACCGTTGGTGTATCATTTAACAACTGCGGTCCCGTAGACACTCGTCTCGGGTTTTATTAATCCACTTCTTGCCTGTTGCACGGTCGGTGCGTTGCAAGCTGGTTATTCTCGACTGCTCGGCATGTCGACCAGGTTGCCGGAAATTCTATTCCCTTATACACAAAATCCTTCATTCTTCGCTATTAAATGCGGTTAACACTGTTTAGATGGGAACCGTCTCCGGGATTCCCTGTTTTCGGGATCTACCGTATGACAGGTTCCCCGTACCTTAAAAGGCATTTAATAACAGTCAGATCGGGTTTTCCCGAGTAAGAGAGGACTTCCATCTCTCTGGCGTTCTTTCCCAAGTTATAAAACAGGGATTGTGGAGGGCGGGTAGGATATTGTAGGTTTCCAGTACACACTGGAAATTCCTATCTACGTATCTCTCACGCTATCACTCAACCCTTAACCCAAAGTACTAAAATCCTAACTCGGTACTTCCTAAGCTCGGTAATTCAGTCATCAGAGCGATACTTCGCTCTGATACCACTTTTTGTAACACCCCATTCAACATTAACACACTTACAATAAACTGCAGCGGAAATACAAACCTCATCACATTACTTAACTCGTTGGTGTTACACGCCGTTAGCCACCCACGTGGCTAACAAGGCTAATCCATATACATTGTACCGGTCTGATGGGCTAAATTCCCGAGCAACTACACATTATTATCCCTTTCCATTAACAACACAACGTACACATACCTTCCAACTGTACCGAGTATTTACAAACTGATGCCGATAACAATTTCGGTCTTACTACACCTACTGTATATATACAACATAAACGATTACCCATGTACAATGAATACCCCGTCCTACTCTCGAACGGCTTCCAGCTCCTTGTACCTGAAATAGGAAAAGAGGAGAAAGGGTGGCCCCCAAGGGCTCAGCACCTTTGCTGGTATGGTAATCCCGCAGCCCACATGCTACCGGGCCACGCACAACTAATTGTCGTCTTAGCATGCGGTTGATTATTTTTAAATCATGCATGCAACTGTAGACACACAACACATAATCATTTCGCCTCAACGGGCTCAACAAACGGATAAATATTCCTTACTTAATAGTCACTAATGGTACATTATCCCTAGAGTGTTCCTCCTCTAATGGAGCTACTTCCGTAATAGACGACACTTACCCTTAAATCGGGTTATCCTTAAACCTCTTTCCTCAAACTGGGATTCATATCCATGATCCACATACTCCACACTTTACAACATATAACATACACTACATAACGTCACACAACATCACTTGCACGTTTCAACGTGCACAACATAACACCGTAATAATATGTATCACAACAAAAATACATAACATAACGGGAATGGTTCTCTTAGGAACCGACCCAAACATTGTTTATACACTGGTGAGCCTAGAGAATGTTGCCAGTCTCATGATAAGCTCGTTATACAATAACAACAACACTCATTACCGTCCTAATAGTTGGACGAGTAACTTAAGTTAAGGCGGTTCGGGTTTGGAGGCCCGAACACACCACACAAACACATGTCCCCCTAAAACCGATCATCATAAGTCAGAATAGCTAAGCTTTGGAGTAAGCTAATGGGAGATCATAACCCGTGAGGGAAACAACCATAACAAAGAGAAGGGTAAGGCTAAGAAGGATACCCTCTCCCAAACAACGCGCACGGCCTAACCGGATTCCTCACTACTGTTAGTACATACTTACTTTAGATATTAGTTAGAACCATTGTGGAGTTTGTCACAACTACACAACATACAGTATTACAACTGGGTTAAACAACAAGGGAGATCCCTACATTCACATACACATATCACACAATTAACACACGCATAGCCGTGGTTAGTACGTCCCATGGTTCGGGTCGTTTACTCCGAATACCGAAACTCTCATGTGATCCTAGACTCAGTTAACTAAGGTTAACACTGCCGAGGTTAATGGTATCGGAGTTGAACACGCCACATATATGAATTACTGTAAACACATTACATGTTCATCTTACAACGTGGCAAACATACAGAAAAACACATTGGCATACAAGCCGGTGTAATCCGGTAGGACACAGGTTGCAAGAAAACCATACCTGTCACCGGAGTCCACTTTATCACGTCCACTTACGTTCCTCGAGCAATTCTCGAAACTGATAACATTACATGTACTTTATTAAACATCGGGGTAGCACGATCATTTAATGTCATGCTTATAAACTTTTCCCCGTTAACTTAGTTACATAACTTTACAATTTTAACTGATTTACTCTCACATTTTATTACAACTTTTCACCCACTTAATTCTCATTAAAAACTCACCTAACATGTCCTAAAACTTTATAACATCATTACCTATCAATCCCCATCATTCATATCATCTCATAACCTTAAACAAACTCTTTTTTTATTTTACATACTTTGGGCCGTCCGACCCACCGTCCGACCCACAACTGGGTCGGACCGTTCCAGAAACTTAGAACACACATGTCCGACCCATGTCCGACCCACCCTTCGGGTCGGACCATTACAAAACATTTACCGCCTTACAAACATGCCCGTCCGACCCATGTCCGACTCACTCGACTGGGTCGGACCATTCCAGAACATTTTCCCTCCTTTGAAGCATGACCGTCTGACCCATGTCCGACCCACCTTCTGGGTCGGACCATTCCAGAACAATTTCCTGACGTCTAACAGAGGCTGCCGACCCAAACTTGGGTCGGACCCTGGGTCAGACGTCCTCTAAACTTACCCAAAACTTTGTCAAATCTTCACCAAAACTTCTCCTAAAGCCTCTTAATGTTTCCTAAACAACATTTGGTACCCTTATATCCTCACAACATCCATGAAACTCATTTTCTAATTCCTTAAGCCTTTACTTAATTCCTTGTAAAATTCCTTAACACTTAACCTTTATACTAGGTTTCTAGATGGTGTTTCTCACCTATGATAACTACTATCCCAAAATGCTTTCTCCTCATCTTAACATCATCTCTTAAGCATCATTTCTCACAACTAATTCCTTATGTCATTCTTGAAGTCCTTTTTCAAGTTTACACTTTCTCCTTATTTACCAAAGTTTGCCTAAGTCTTTACCTAAGTCCAAAATGACTTTGGTACATACTAAACCTCAAGATCATGCCTAAGTCCTTCTCACATCTTAAATCACCTTAATGCATGTTTCTTTCACAAGGAAAACACTTAACCATTGTAAATACTCCTTAACTATCAAACTCATTTTAAACTCTTAGAAACTTCTCGTTTATTACCTAAATTCGACATAGGTTCTCCTAGAACATTCCTAAACCAAAAATATTGTTTTCACCAACAAACAACCAAAGAACACTAAAAATCCATCAGCACTTTCTTATACACAAACTTCACTCATATAGCACCACATCACAATATAGTGCTAATTTAGATTGCATGGCACTTATGCCCTTAAGATGCATAAATCTTAAACACTGAATTCCACAATATATAAGCCTTTGACCTGCAATTACACACACCAAGACATATGTTCCTTTACTAGTCTCCTTGAGAACACCTTACTAAGTCATTCACCATTTGCTCTTTAGGTAGTTTTAGCAAGCATTTTAAGCTCATTTCTCCTAGGCATTAAACCACATTGAGATAGCATATTTACCTCTTTTCCTCACAAACTTCTTTCTTGTTTCCTTGTTCAAAAATCGGCTAAGCTTAGTTGTTGTCAACTTCTAAACATTACACAAACAATGTGATGAGTATTCAAGCTCCAAGCTTAATCTCATTGTAAAACCCTAGGTTTTACATTGTTCAAAGAACATTAAGGTAGTGTTTTACCTTGGTCTTTGAAGGGAATTGGAATATCTACCAAGAGAGGACTCCACCCAGTCCTTGAAAGTCAAATGGAGCTAGAACAAAGCAACACAATGAGCACATTAATGGTGAATTTCGGACAACAACAAAACATGGAGGAAACTTGATTTTTCTTTGAGTTTCCTTACCTTGGAGCAAAGGAGAACAATAATATGTGAAAAGGTGAGCTCAAGCTCCTCCAGGAGATTCCTTGGCACCGAAATGGAGCTCTTGGAATTTTGAAAGGATAGAATTGAAGAGCTTGATGAGACAAGAGAATGGTGGTGTTTGTTTTTGATTTGGACAAGTGAGCTTGATTTTACAAGGGATCAAGATGGAGTTAATGGTGGTGTTGGTATATTACCGAGAGAGAACAAGAAGAAGAGAGGTTGAAGAAGAGTGGAGCCGTGTGAAATGTGAAATGAAGAAAGAAATGAGAGAGAAATGAAATGGTTTTGCTTTTTGAAGATATTTATAACTTAAAGCAAATAGTAACCTATGAGTCCTTTATTTACTTAACAAGTTAACATGTTTGGTGACTCATTATACAAAAACCGGCCCCCTTATTATTAGAAGGGTATAATAGTCCTTGTTGACCAATTTAATTACTTATAACATTATATGTTACAAATAGCTTATAAAAATCACTATTCAAAAAAAAGGCACATTGTTGTGAAAATTTTGATTTCCCATTGATATAGACTTCTAAATGTGATACTATATAGTACACATGTTAATTAAAGAGTTGTAACACCCCCGAATCACAATCAATAATTAAACAACAAGCCTAACGGTAATACGAGATGTCTACGCAGCGGTTCCTACTCTATTCGGGTGCTACAGACGCCAACCACCCACGTGGTTGACAGTCCTCATTACCAACTCCAAGTTACGGTCTGAATGACTGGAATCTAAACCTTAACCAAATCCAAGTACGAACAGGAATTACGAACCAAGTACCGAGAGTCTCCAACATAAGTTCTTAATCCAAACAAAACCGAAAGTACAACCCATACATTAAAAGCATACTACTAAAAGTCATGCCATGTGGACTACCCCCATGGTAGTCACCCTTGCCTACTCTCCGCTATCGTCTGGCCACAAGACCTGAAAAAAAATTGGGTGTAAAGGACTCAGCAAACTACGCTGAGTATGAACGTGTGAAGCCCGCATGTTACCGGGCCACACGACTAATTGGTCGAATATTATTACGTCAATTTACATGCTATCATAAAGCAGTAAAGCACACATCAGCACATCATGATATCATACACACTCATCGGTAGCATAACAATATCGGTAAGCAACCAAGCACAATTTGCAAGCAGCATAGCAATGTCAAACACAACCCAGCACAAAAAGCTGCTAATGTAGCAACAAACCATCAAGTAGTTTATAGGACGTGTGCGTAGGTATTATACCGTCGATCCTCACTATGGGATCATTCAAGAGATTACGTATCGTTTTCTTGTTCTCATTACACATGTTTTCCTTTCCTCTCTTGCACCGAATCAGGGGATATAGGTTAGATCCGAGACTTGCTATGTAGGTGCTATTCATTACTTGTCTCTTAAAGAATCACATTCGTGACTTTCTCTTGTTTGCTTGGTCTCATACACAAGTTTTTCTTTATTCTCTAGCACCGAGTCAGGGGATATAGATTAGATCCCGAGAATCATTATGCAGGTGATAATCGTTCCTTGTTTCTTTAAGGATTATTTGTGAATTCTTTATTACCGCCGTTGGAGGACGTCTCCTCCATAGCTAGTCCCCCATTCCCGACACCCAGGGTCAAGGAAGCGGAAGTCACCTCTAGACTCCAGGATAAGCTTCACCAATTTGTCACTCCCCCATTCCCGACACCCAGGGTCAAGGAAGCGGAAGTCACCTCTAGACTCCGGGATGTGCTTCACCAACTTGTCACTCCCCCATTCCCGACCCAGGGTCAAGGAAGCGGAAGTCACCTCTAGACTCCGGGATGTGCTTCACCAACTTGTCACTCCCCCATTCCCGACACCCAGGGTCAAGGAGAGCGGAAGTCACCTCTGGACTCCGGGATGTGCTTCACCAACTTGTCACTCCCCATTCCCGACACCCAGGGTCAAGGAAGCGGAAGTCACCTCTAGACTCCGGATGTGCTCACCAACTTGTCACTCCCCCATTCCCGACACCCAGGGTCAAGGAAGCGGAAGTCACCTCTGGACTCCGGGATGTGCTTCACCAACTTGTCACTCCCCCATTCCCGACACCCAGGTCAAGGAAGCGGAAGTCACCTTTGGACTCCGGGATGTGCTTCACCAAAATATATTCCATCATAGACGGTCGAAGGATCTGATGCAGATACCAACTCCCGATCATCCATACCGCGCGGCCCGAGCTGTTGTCTTCCGGGTTGTTCTCATGTTTCACAGTTGGTACTTTTCGTTTCATTATCATTATAATCTCGACACCATAGTGGGTGTCTTTAGAGGTCCTCTATAGTTAAGAGGGGTTTTCTCTTTGTATAGTTCTTTTGTTTCGTTGATGTGATTCGTCATGTCCCACCAATTGAGATTTGCTCTTCATCCTCATTAATGAATAGACACCATAGTGGGTGTCATGGTACGTCCTCAATGGTTTAGAGAGGAGTTCCCCTTATAGAGTTTTCTTTGTTTTCATAGTTCGTTGTGGTTCATCTCAAAGTTTCCATAACGCGAAAAGGGACTAAACTACTGTGTGCGCGCAATGATACACAACAATGATATAGAAATCATACAACATGATAAACAAGCAATCCAATTTCATGCTTTGATCTTATAGTCTTTTCACACAGAGCACACAACACACAAGCCGTGTACACACAGCAACATGCTACTATGGGCAGTGAACCCAATCTTTGTAGTACAACAAGGTCGTATCCACAGAGACTTCGCAATTATTCTGATTAATTATCCAGTTTAGTAAATGTACAAAAAGGCAAATAAAAATGCATAAAATGTAAAAAGGGGTTTAGCCGGAGGCAAGCTTGAATTTTGGGATTAGAGAGGAAATAATAAAAACAGTAAAATAAAATAAATGAATGGAAAAAGGTATCCTAGGATATCGGGGGAATTTCCTAAACTACTTAAACAATTTTATAATCCTGTCTCAAATATTTATTGTCTATTAGAGTTAATAATTGTCAGTTACGAACTCCTATTAATAGCCTTAGTATTTTCCTGCTCAATCCGGAGGTGTAAATACCAAGATTAATTCCTTTGTGGTACTTTAACTATCTCAAAAATCATATATTGATAGTACCAAATAAATGCAGTATTTTGTCAGAATAAGCATTTAACAATATTTGCTGAAAGGAATTAAACAAGTTTAATAAGTGAAACAGGTGATAAATATTTATTTAAGTAGAGACAATAATTATAATCCTAATTTGCTCTTATTTGTCTGTTAAGAATTTATCTTGTGACCTTCCTAAATCATAGATAAGGACAACTCTTAATTCAATAGACTTTTTACAATCAGAAAAGTCTAAAATCATTAATTAGCTTTAAGTGAGAATTCTTTTTATAACAGCGATGGATTTTATCTGCTAATCAAGGAGTAGAATATCTAACGTTATCTCTTTGTGGTCTATTCTCAGATTTACAAAAATGAAATAAGAGAAACCGTAAATGCATAAAAATGATCAGTTCTTAAGCATTAATAATTTAGAGAGACAAAACAAATATTATAAGCAACTTGGTATTAATAATAAGTCTGAATTATTTAGGAACAAACCCACATCCTAGGATACGAATAAAATCACTCAGACATTAACAGTAATAAAAAGGAAACAGAAATAGCCATTAATTGGAGACTGTCGGCGGAGACTGGACTGCGATTCGCTTCTGCTCCAGCTCCCTTTTCTTCTGTTCTTTTTATCGTGTTTCTGCTTCGTGGTGAAATGTAGAATTAAACTAAAATGAGAGAAGTGGAGGATTAGAGGATGGAATGGAACGTAGGTGTGGAAAACTGTGGTCTAATAATAACAATAACACTAACGACTAACAAAAACAACTAACAATTTGGATACGGAGGAAGGGAGTTATTTATTTGAGCAGAGGGGCGTCGGTTATATAGAGGCAGAGGAGAGAAGCTCCGTACGATTTGATTAACTGTTGCTCTTTGATTGCGCAGGGGACAGAGCTCACGCGTGATGAGGAGTAGATGGATAAGAGGCTCATTAATGCAGCAGACAGTGGACGAGTTTGCAGAGGGTCGGCGAGGCAAGTTGCAGACGGCGCGAGAGAAGAAAACTGTCGCGCGCGACTGATATTAGTCGCGCCCGCCTCTTGGTCC
>JAIOTZ010001078.1:0-39712 GCA_023374045.1 Limonium bicolor | reverse complement strand
TACGAGAGCGGCGTATAGAAAGGCCAATGCTCCGTATAAAAGTCTCGGATAATATGTATATCTTATTATCCTAGTGCTACAACGTTTTTCTGATGATCCTTATATTTCATATAAGATAGCACCATAGCCGCTAGTTCGTTTTATATATTGGTCCATATATACGAACCGGTACTGTTAACTCAACAACAGTAATAATAAGCTATAAATATACAGTTCATGCATATTTAATTAAACATTCAGACAAACAATCTTATCATAGATCACACAGAAGTCTGAACTGAGGAAGCCCTCAGAGACAATCAGAGACACATAACAACATACCGTTCCTGATGTATTACGGTGGAGTATGAATCACAATCCTATGCTCCGGGTGTCGTCTCTAACAGTCTAAACAATACATAATGCTACTGATTAGCATCCTGTATAAACATCACAATTCTAGGGTACCCCATACCGTCACTAATAACTCCCGGTTAACCCCCCGTTATTAACTGTCAATGTTTGTCGGGTTTTCGGCTTAACTCGAGATTGGAAAAGTGTTACATTACACGCGTAGTCTTATCTCGTATATTAATATACTTATTGTTGGACTTGTTATCACATGTAACATAATGTATATTTGTAGATTGTATAGTTTGTTTCTTTATTGTATGTATGATTCTTGTCATGCACTATACATCTCACCTTATATTTATTCTTCTAAGGTTTCTCTCTCTTTTTTTTTAAGTTCAATGTGGTATAATTCATATGTAAACAATACTTTGGATATATAAATTCTTATTATCCCATGTATACTCTTAACATTAGAATTCCATATCTAATGTTTATAATTCTTTTCTCTTTATCATATGTCATTTAATTATGAAAACACATGGTCATTAAACCATATTATATTTTCCCACCATAGCATATATATTTATGTGTATGCATTTGTGGAACTATTTCTATATGGTAAATCTTATAATATATATTCATTCTTTTAATGAATACCTCTTTCATAAATGATATAACCATATTATAAATTCCATAAAAAAAAATGTTAGTATTTCCGAACAGCACCCATGTTCTTAAATATTTACAAAATCCACCACTTAATTAATATAATGTTACATTATAGTTATATAACATACCTTATGACATTTAAGTCATTAAAAATTATAACATATAGTTGTAAATTGTTGTAAATACCAAGCACCCCTTATATTTTCGGTTTTCAAAACAACCACTAAACTTCTATAAATCACAAATCAATCCCAAATTATATTTCATTGTTACACTTACAACATATACCTTGTATTATAATCTTTAAACCTTGAAATAATTATAACCTATAGTTTTTAAAGGCTATAATTTTCGAACAGCCCCTAGGACTGTTTTAATTAAATTTCCACCACCAAACTTTATATTTTACCAAATCTTCCCAACTAATACATAGTTTTCTATATTATCAAAACTATATTATACATATATCTTTATAAAACCTTATATATAATTCCAAAAATTACCAAACTATACCAAAAGGTTATAAATATTCCTAACCTTATACTTCCTTTAAATCTCGGTTTTACCACATGTTACCATTTGTAACAATGTTATAAATATCTTTATATTACTTATTAACTATAAACTCCAAATTTAACCAAATAAACTTCTAAAAATTCCTAACAACTTAAGGACTTTACTAAACTCCATTTAGTACCCCTAAGTCTCGGAAATTACATTACTACCCCAAGTCTTATAAATCTTTTACAATTTAATAAGTATCTTATTATAAGGTAGTATTTTAATTTCTTAAATTTTCCAAACTTGGTCAAAGTCTCCTATATAGTCAACTTTGACTCCTAATACCAAATGGAGACCAATTTTTCGGTAATTACCAATAACACCTATACTTTTCTATTTTTACAATTTTGACACAAAACTTTATAAAATGTTATAATTTTTATTAAATTCATTTAAAAACCCTAAATTGCTCTAAATTAAGCCCACGGCTTTCTAATTTCCTAGTAATTACGATTTGGCCCCAATTTAATATATAAGCATAAATAACTAAATAAGCTTATAAACTTAAATTAAAATGGCCTAATGACATGGCCTTATTACAACCTTGAACTTGCAAAATAAATTACACAATAAATGTCTCAAAATATAGCATATATTCTCGGCCTCACTTTGATTTAATTATTTTTCCACATAATGTCATAATTTGACCATTATGTTAATTAAATCTCTTAAATGACTAGCTTAATTTATCTTAGTCATTTTTTTCCATTTTTAGGTCAATATGACCCATATTTATAATTTCACTCTCGGCCATATATATATATATATGCTTAGAAATTATAAAAATCATAAGTTTAAGGTGTTTATACCTTGATTATCCTTGTATGAGCTCGGTCACTTGTAGGAAATTCACCACACTATGTAGACATGTTTAATACACCAAAAAGATATGGTTATACTCCAAGCTTGAGCTTAACCATAAGGAATAATTAATGTAAGATTTAAGGCAAAAATCACCTTAAAAATGCAAGGAAACTTCTAGGTGGTTCGGCCTGAATCAAACACACCACAAGGTGTTAGATCCACCATATTGACATAGGAAATAGCTAGATCACAACAAGCTGCCTTGTTATTAGGTTTTACCTTGGAAAAATGCCTTAAAAGAGGGTATTTCTCTTGGATCTCGGCCACCCTTGCTCCAAATGGCTAACCAACTGAATGAACATGTAAATATGAAGATTATGAGTGTATAAACTCATAAAAATTCAAGGAAGAAAACCGCTTGAAGGATTGAGAGGCTTAAGGTATGTTTTTACCTTAAAATGCAATTTTGAGCAACCTTGGTCCCTCTACTTGCTCAACCGAGTTTAGTTTTCTAACCTTAGAACACTGAGAATGAGCCATAGGAACAGATGAGCCACGAAATCTAAGTGTAGGTAGTGAAGAGATGAAGAAAAAGAGCTAAAAATGACCTTAAAACACTTACCTTAAGAGCTTAGGAGTTAGATCTGCCTTCCATGCTCAAGAACAAGGCTTGAGAGCTTCTAGGAAGGAGATCGGCTGGAATGGAGGAATCGGACAAGGAGGAAGGAAAGATGGAAAGGCTTGAAATAATTGAAAAAGGTAAGTTTACTATTGTAAATTTGGTATTAGGTATCAATTTGTCTAATAATTTGTAGCTGTCTCCTCTCCTCTTGCCAGATTTCCATGGGGTCAAATGGGTCATTACTTGACCATTGACCATACTTGGTCAATTTGACTCATGCGGGCCCCACTTTAGGGTTTTATTAATATTTTAATATTAAATTTGTAAAAATTCGTAAATTTCTGGAATTAAATTCCTAATATGATATAATGTGATATATTATCATATTTAAAGGTAATTATAACCTTTAAGCCCATTAAAAATCAATTTAGAAGACAATCTCACAAAAACGTGCTTTAAGGTGTTTTAGTGCACATTTTTGTGTCACAGGGTGTTCCTGAGCTTAGTTCTCCTTGAGAACGGTTTTGTGTTCATTACTTCATTATAATACTTAGGAATCCACTTTGGATCCTATTTGAGGTCATACAATCTTTATGGTGTCTTAAAGCACATTTTTGGCTTTACCGATCTTAAGGCGTGTTTTGCCTTGTTGAGATCTTTTAGATTGTTCCCCAATAATATTTAGATGTTTATTAATCATCTTAGATCATTAATAGATCATTTAATTATATTTTAAAGGTTAGGGGTATTTCAGTCTACCCCCCTTAAAAAGGCTTCGTCCCGAAGTCCTTAACCTCTACAGTTCACCTAAGGAATCAAGTTCCACTAAGTAACCAAACAGTCCATTGCTAGGGAGTAACTCCCACTAGGTTCAGACCTAGTCTATACATACAGCATATATCAAATAACCAAACTCATGGTATAAACTCATTCACATCAAGCACTAAACAAGGTGCACATCCAACTCATCAACCAAAAGTACTCAGCGGTACTATATATATTCAACCAGGTGCACTAAGGCACACATAAAATGTATCATACATACAATCATCCAAACATGTATGACGCAGCATACCAACAAAACACACTACAAAAACAAGACCTAATGCACAACATGTGCGCAAGCCAAGTGGTGTCTACCCCCCTTAAAAAGGGTTTGACCACGAACCCGTACAAGTATCACAGCTACTACTCGAAGAGTGCTGGGTACTTCGCTCTCATGGAGTCCTCTAACTCCCATGTAGCCTCCTCCACCTCATGGTTCGACCAGAGAACCTTGACCATGCTAACGGTCTTGTTCCTAGTCTGCCTCGTCTTCGTATCGAGAATGCGGAGTGGTACTTCCTCATATCGTAGAGCGGGGTCCAACTCTAAAGTCTCTGGCTGCAAAACGTGCGATGGATGGGGCACATACTTCTTCAACTGTGAAACGTGAAAGACGTTGTGCACCCTCCCGAGCTCTGCTGGTAAATCCAGTATGTAGGCTAACGGGCCCACTCGCTCCCTAATCGCATAAGGTCCAACATACTTTGGGCTCAACTTGCCCTTCTGCCCAAACCGGAATATTCCCTTCATGGGTGACACTCTGAGGAATACCATATCGTCGGTAGTGAACTCAATGTCCCTCCTCTTGGTGTCTGCATTTGCTTTCTGCCGGTCCTGAGCTGCCCTCATGTTCTTGCGAATCTGTAGGACATCCTCCTTAATCTGCTCTAGGTACTCCGGTCCTAGAAGCGTAGTCTCGCTGGCCTCATCCCAGCATAAAGGAGTCCTACACGGTCTACCATAAAGTGCCTGAATGGTGGCATCTGTATCGAGGAGTGGTAGCTGTTGTTGTAGGCGAACTCTATCAAGTGTAGACGCTCTAACCAACTCCCCTGAAATCTAAGGCACATGCTCTCAGCATGTCCTCCAGTGTCTGGATGGTCCTCTCACTCTGACCGTCGGTCTGTGGATGGAACGCCGTACTAAGCTTCAACTTTGTACCCAAGGCTTCCTGAACCTGTCCCCAGAATCTGGACAAAAATCGAGGGTCCCTATCAGAAACAATAGTCTTTGGCACACCATGGTGCCGGATCACCTCCTTCTGGAACAAGTCCGCTAACTTCGGACGTTCCAGGTATCCTTCATAGCAACAAACTTTGCCACCTTCGTCAGACGGTCCACAATGACCCAAATCGTGTTCAGTCCTCCCTTAGTCGGTGGGAGACCGACAACGAAATCCATCGAGATGTCCTCGAACTTCCAACAAGGAATAGGCATAGACTGCACTAAACCTCCGGGTCTCCTATGCTCAAACTTAACCTTCTGACAGGTCAAGCATCTAGCCACGTACTCAGCTACATCCTTCTTCATCCCGCTCCACCAGAAATGAACCTTCAAATCCTTATACATCTTCGAAGAACCAGGGTGGACGGATAAGGACGAGCAATGAGCCTCCTGGAGTATCTTCTCCTTCAGATCAGGAGACGACTCCGGAATACATAATCGGCCATTCAGTCGTAACATGCCATCATTACACAGTTCGAAATCATACTTCTGTCTTCAAAACAACCCTCTGACATTTTCTGTTTGATGCTCTCCAAATACTGATCACTCTCCTGAGCAGCTCGTATCTCATCAATCATACTGCTCGCTACTAGTGTAAATAATGAATGAGCTCTGCGGCTCAGGGCGTCGGCAACTACATTTGCTTTCCCTCTTTGTACTCAGGTCTATGTCGTAGCCTTCAAGAACTCGACCCTCTTCTCTGTCGCATGTTCAGCCTCCTTCTGAAAAGAGATGATATACTCTTGTGATCAGAGTAGATAGTGACTGTCCACCATACAAATATGTCGCAGATCTTCAAAGCGAAGTACTGCGCCTACTCAAGGTCGTGTGTGGGGTAATTCCCTCATGCTTCTTCAGCTGTCGGGATGCCTACGCAACTACCTTCCCTGCTGCATAAGAACACAACCTTACCGGTCCAGGCATCACAGTATACCTCGAACCCATCGGTGCCCTCAGGATGGTAAGAATGGGCGCCGATGTCAGGAGATCCTTCAGCGTCTGAAAGGATTGCTCACACTCTGCAGACCATAAGAACTGGGATTCCTTCTTCATTATTAGTCATTGGTTTGGCCTCCTTGGAGAAGTCCTTCACGAATCTTCGATAATACCCTGCCAAACCCAGAAAGCTACGGACGTCAGTGACTGTCTTCGGCCTTGGCCAACTCTTCACTGCCTCAATCTTAGCAGGATCTACAGATATGCCGCTAGCTGATATAATGTGTCCTAGAAATGACATGCTGTCCAACCAGAACTCACACTTAGAGAGTTTGGCATACAGCTGGTTCTCTCTCATAATATTCAACACCTGTCTCAAATGTAACTCATGATCTTCCTTGGTCTTTGAATAGATCAGAATATCGTCGATGAAGACTACAACTGAACTATCAAGATGCTCTCTAAAGAGACGGTTCATCAAGTCCATGAATATGGCTGGCGCATTCGTCAATCCGAATGGCATAACGGTGAACTCGTAGTGTCCATACCGTGTCCTGAAAGCTGTCTTCTCAATATCACCCTCTGCAATCCTAATCTGATGGTAGCCAGATCTGAGATCTATCTTCGAGAACACACTGGCCCCTCTCAGCTGATCAAATAAATCATCTATCCGTGGTAATGGGTACTTGTTCTTGACTGTAACCGCATTAAGCTCGCGGTAGTCAATGCAGAGTCGCATACTGCGTCCTTCTTCTTGACGAACAGTACTGGCACCCCAAGGAGAAACACTAGGTCGTATGAATCCCTTGTCTAGGAGGTCCTCCAGCTGTAGCTTCAGCTCCCTCATCTCAGCCGGTGCCATACGGTAGGGTGCCTTAGCAATAGGGCCCGTACCTGGCAACAAGTCGACGGCGAACTCAACCTCGCGCACAGGCGGCATGCCTGGCAGCTCATCAGGAAATAAGTCGAAAAATCTACCACGACTGGGATGTCTACGTCCGTCACGTCGCTCTGTCTCGTGTCCTGTACATAACAGAGGAAGGCTTGTCGGCCCTTCCTAACATCCTTCATCAGGGACAATGCTGACACGATCTTGACAGTCGGCTCTCTCCTCACACTGCGGTATGACACTGTCCTGCCGCTCGGCCCCTTCAGTAGTCGATGCTCTGCACAATGAAGGCGGCCCCTATGCTTCTGTAGCCAATCCATGCCCACTATAATGTCAAAACCCAAGTTCTTGAACTCAATTAGATCAATGGGGAAGGTCTCAGTCATAATGCTGATCTCTAACCCTGTATACTGTCTGGTGCAACCTACTTTCTCCTTCGAAGGAAGGGTGACTGAAAAGTCTGAAAGCTGTTCGGGGGTGGCCCCCAGCTTCTTAGCAAATGCCGAGGAAATAAAAGAATGCGAAGCCCCTGAGTCGAACAATATGGAAGCACCAACACCATCAACAGGGAAGGTACCTGAGATCACCTCTCGTATCAGCATCGAGTCCCAATAAATCACTAATTTACTGTTGGTTGTAATTGTCATACCTGTGATGACATTACCGGACTCCTTGGCTTGCGCCATATCTAAGATGCAGATGGTACCCTCCTTTCCATTTCCATAGCCTGAATTTATAAATTATCGGCATCAACAAACTGAACACATATACTTGAAGGTACAAAACTCTTATTTCATTCATCCACTGTATTATACAAGGTTACACACTTAGCTACTACTATTACATCAGTACTGTCTGAAAGTCAAATTTAAACGGCCAGGTCGATGTGGGTATCATTCACTAAAGCGGGTGGTGCGGTATTGAGCTTAATGCTCTTAATACCATGATATACAAGCCTCGACTCTCCACCAAATACTAACACATCCCCAGACTTGAGGATGATCTTGCTTGCTAGATCCATCCTCTTCTGGTCTCCATAGATAAACTCAGCATCATCGCCGATGGAGAATGACACAACCGGTATTCCTCTGGTGATGGACTCGGTCGTCTCATCACGTCCTGTGCATTCCAAGCTTTCCTCCCTGCTCATAGTAGTTGATGATGCAAACGTCAGGTGTCATGTCGGGTAATGGATAAGTCTCACAGTCTTGAGCAATATCCATTGCGTTTCTCACCAAGGTAAGGAAACTCTCAGGTATACTAGGTATAGATATGTCACCTACCATCCTCACCTCTCGATAAACCCTAGCTTGTGGATCCCAATCTTTCCCTAAGCACATCATGTGTAGTTTCATTCTAGAACCACTATTAAATACAGGGGTATAAAAGCCTCATGCCCTTACCCAAAGCTCTACACTCATTCACTATGGTGATTTGCTCATCTAGGGTTAGGAACTCTTTGAGAAGTATCATGCCCGGTCTGACTACATGACACAACTCACTAGGGTACTCCCGTCTTTCTTCCACGGTCTAGGTGATCTCTGTCTTGTAAGTGTGGGATAGCAGATATCGAAGTCTCCTAAGAGGTAAAGGTTTCCTAGGTAAGTTGTTCATCTAAAGCGGTAATTAAACACACATTCATGCTAAGGTAAAGCGTTTAACACTTAGTCATGCTTTCATACAATGGTTAAGGTTTCAAACGCTAACCTTCACCGCGCTGGGTACTAGTGCCAACGCCTGAAGCTCCCGCTGCATTCAGCATACGGTTGCCCGGCGGGTTCCTCTGGCCCTGGTTCTGCTGTTGTGGCTGCTGATGCTGCTGCCCCCTCTGGGCTTGGGGCGCCGGCCCCCTCTGGCCACCTCGAGCTCCACCTCCTCCAGTAGGTGCGCTCTGAGTTCCCTTCTGCGGGCGGTACGCTCGGCTCTCTGGATTAGCAAAGCACTCGAACGACCTGTGGCCCTTCTTTCCACAATGGTGGCAGTCCACCGCTTGCCCGGTGCAGTCGACACCCGGGTGGTCTTTACCACAGCGCTTGCAATGAAAGTGGCGCTGGGGTGCAGAACCTATTATCATATCACACTCAGGTTAGTACAAGGATGGTAATGGGTAGTGTAGTACACAATTCATTCACAAGGTTAGATCGCTTACCCTTAGGGGGTACAGATCTAAGAGGCTGCACATCGTAGGTAGGCCCGGTCAGCAACGGGACCTTGTCCTTGCCCTTTTGGCTGGCCTGCTCCTTCTTCTTCTCCCTCCAGGAGAACTTTTTCTTCCTGTGATCGTCAAAGTGTCAGGAATAGCAGGTATAAAAGCAGAGTAAGTAAGTAATTTAAATGGATTAAATAACTTAAGGTGGTTCTTACTTCCAGCCCTTACTGCCTCCGCTTCCAGCCTCAGTTTCCGCCTCCTTCTCTGGGGCCTTACGCTTCTGCCCCTGGCCGTCCTCCCGGCTGTTCACCATCATCTCAGTCCGAGAAGCAGCGTCATAACACTCCTGTAATGTATCTATGAGTTCCCCGAACTTGTAATAAATCAAACTGAGTTACAAGGTACAAACTGTCAATTAATTTTACCTGGACCGTAGGGTACAAGGTAGCACCCATGGCGGCCTTGATAGCATATCTCAACCCGCCTCTAAACTTCTCTACTTTCACCGCATCAGAATAGACAACTCCTGGGACAAAGTCCAAGAGCCCAATAAACAAGGAGTAGTACTGATCTACTGTCATACTACCCTGCCTCAGGGCCTCAAACTCCTCCCTTTTCCTCTGCTTCAAATGAGCAGGATAGTACTTCTCTCTCAACAATTCCACAAAACCTGTCCATCCAAAACCCTCCATAGCAAGGTAATGTGCCTTCACGGACCTCCACCACGTACTGGCAGCGTCCTTCAGATGAAAGGCTGCTATGCTAACCCGGTGCTCAGCAGGCACATGAATGGCATCAAACGCCTTCTCGTGCTCAACAATGTATCTCTCGAGGACAGTGGGGTCAGCAACACCATCATAGGTAGGTACTCGCGTGTCAGCTACGCTCTTCAGCCAATTCGGCTCTCTAGGTGCGGGTACGGGTGGGACTACAGGTGGTGCAGGTGGTGCTCCTATCTGGATGCCTCCCATCTGGGCTAGCTGAGCGAAGACGGCGGCTACCGTCTCAGCCATGCCCATGGCTGGGGCCTCCGGAGGACCTCCTCCAGGCCCGCCGCCTCTTCCACCACCTCTCTTCCTCTGCCAGCTGATCGTCTTCCGGAAGACATCTGAAGAATTCAGAATCAAAGTCAGCTCTTCGTGATAAATACTATACTTTTCCCTACCATAACTTAACTCAAATTATTTACAACTATCTCCTTGGTACTGGTGTGTGAATAACCTAAGCTCACGGTACTTAAACTACCATCTCTTGTAATCAGAGCGGTACTCCGCTCTGATACCACTTTTGTAACACCCCTACTAATTCGGTTTCTAATAATCCTATAAATGTCGCGCACAATAATATCTCGCAGCGGTAAATAATAAACTGTCGCCCTAATGGTGTCACTGTTATCACTCGCCCATACGGGTGATAACGATTTACCTGATAATCAACTTGCGAAACGTATTCCCGCAGTGACCACAAGAGATAGATAGCAGTACTTAAACAATTAAAACAAATTCAACGATAACCAATTATTACAGACCGTGAGCATCTAATCCAAAATACACCTCGGTTAAACAACCCGAGTCCAAACAACCTTAGTATCACACCGTACCAAGTCTATCCAACAGTAAACTTAATAGTCGCGCCCCGCGTCGACCCACCAGCTAGTCTCCTGCAATAAAGATGGTTTGTGGTATGGAATCAGCCCCTGCTGAGTATGTCATCACATGCCCCGTCATGCCCCCAAAGACCCCTCAATTATTTGGTCGAGAGCATGAGGTTCATTACATGCAATATCGTTTTAATCTTTAAAACTGTAAACAATTAACAGTAATATCCATACAATAACACAACCATCAACATATATAATATAACCACAAGTATAACCAATGAACATCCAAGCGAAACAACGAGTATAATAAACAAGTACTAGTTCTCGTCCATGGTGTAGAAACCAATATCGTTCGCCACTGTATAATTCTCAACTGGATTATTTGTTCAGTTATACCTAGTGACAATGTCTCGTAAAAACGACATGTCTCTAGTTACCCATATATTATGGCGGGTCACCCACGGCAGTAGCCACTCCAACGGTAAGTCTCCGACCAACGAGCCATTCTAGCTCACGGGAAATTTTCTTGATACTTGTGGACCCGTACGCGGACATCCTGGTATCGTTTTTGTGATCACAGCGCGCACCAAGAGCCACATCCTCTTGGCTTTACTTTCCTTCCTTAATTAATTATTTATTCCATCGCATCGCATTACCAAATTTTCCTAACACAGCAGACTAAGGTCATTAGTCCAATCCGGAGTCTGTAAACTCGGGATCCAGTGTTAGATACGAGAGCGGCGTATAGAAAGGCCAATGCTCCGTATAAAGGCTCGGATAATATGTATATCTTATTATCCTAGTGCTACAACGTTTTTCTGACGATCCTTATATTTCATATAAGATAGCACCATAGCCGCTAGTTCGTTTTATATATATTGGTCCATATATACGAACCGGTACTGTTAACTCAACAACAGTAATAATAAGCAGCTATAAATATACAGTTCATGCATATTTAATTAAACATTCAGACAAACAATCTTATCACAGATCACACAGAAGTCTGAACTGAGGAAGCCCTCAGAGACAATCAGAGACACATAACAACATACCGTTCACCCTGATGTATTACGGTGGAGTATGAATCAGCAAGATCCTATGCTCTGGGTGTCTCTAACAGTCTAAACAATACATAATGCTACTGATTAGCATCCTGTATAAACATCACAATTCTACGGTACCCCGTACCGTCATTAATAACCTCGGTTAACCCCCCGTTATTAACTGTCAATGTTTGTCGGGTTTTTGGCTTAACTCGAGATTGGAAAAGTGTTACATTACACGCGTAGTCTTATCTCGTATATTAATATACTTATTGTTGGACTGTTTATCGCATGTAACTTAATGTAATTTGTAGATGTATAGTTTGTTTCTTTATTGTATGTATGATTCTTTGTCATGCACTATACATCTCACCTTAGTATTATTTTTCTAAGGTTTCTCTCTCTTTTTTTTTTTAAGTTCAATGTGGTATAATTCATATGTAAACAATACTTTGGATATATAATTCTTATTATCCCATGTATACTCTTAACATTAGAATTTCCATATCTAATGTTTATAATTCTTTTCTCTTATCATATGTCATTTTAATTATGAAAACACATGGTCATTAAACCATATTATATTTTCCCACCATAGCATATATTTATTTATGTGTATGTATTTGTGGAACAATTTTCTATATGGTAAATCTATAATATATCATTATCTTCTTTAATGAATACCTCTTATATCATAAATGTTATAACCATATTATAAATTCCATAAAAAAATGTTAGTATTTCCGAACATCACCTATGTTCTTAAATATTTACAAAATCCACCACTTAATTAATATAATGTTACATTATAGTTATATAACATACCTTATGACATTTAAGTCATTAAAACAATTATAACATATAGTTGTAAATTGTTGTAAAATACCAAGCAACCCCTTATATTTTCGGTTTTCAAAACAACTACTAAACTTCTATAAATCACAAATCAATCCCAAATTATATTTCATTGTTCACTTACAACATATACCTTGTATTATAATCTTTAAACCTTGAAATAATTATAACCTATAGTTTTTAAAGGCTATAATTTTCGAACAGCCCCTAGGACTGTTTTAATTAAATTTCCACCACCAAACTTTATATTTTACCAAATCTTCCCAACTTATAATACATAGCTTTCTAATATTATCAAAACTAATAGTATACATATATCTTTATAGAACCTTATATATAATTCCAAAATTACCAAAACTATACCAAAAGGTTATAAACATCATTCCTAACCTTATACTTCCTTTAAATCTCGGTTTTACCACATATGTTACTCATTTGTAACAATGTTATAAAATATCTTATATTAAACTTATATAATTCTATAAACTCCAAATTTAACCAAATAAACTTCTAAAAATTCCTAACAACTTAAGGACTTTACTAAACTCCATTTAGTACCCACTAAGTCTCGGAAATTACATTACTACCCAAAGTCTTATAAATCTTTACAATTTAATAAGTATCTTATTATAAGGTAGTATTTTAATTTCTTAAATTTTCCAAACTTGGTCAAAGTCTCCTATATAGTCAACTTTGACTCCTAATACCAAATGGAGACCAAATTTCGAATTACCAATAACACCCTATACTTTCCTATTTTTACAATTTTGACACAAAACTTTATAAAACGTATAATTTTTATTAAATTCATTTAAAAAACCCTAAATTGCTCTAAATTAAGCCCACGACTTTCTAATTTCCTAGTAATTATGATTTGGCCCCAATTTAACTATATAAGCATAAATTTAACTAATAGGCTTATAAACTTAAATTAAAATGGCCTAACGACATGGCCTTATTACAACCTTGAACTTGCAAAATAAATTACACAATAAATGTCTCAACTATAGCATATATTCTCGGCCTCACTTTGATTTAATTATTTTTCCACATAATGTCATAATTTGACCATTATGTTAATTAATCTCTTAAATGACTAGCTTAATTTATCTTAGTCATTGTTTTTTCCATTTTTTAGGTCAATGACCCATATTTATAATTTCACTCTCGGCCATATATATATATATAGGCTTAGAAATTATAAAATCATAAATTTAAGGTGTTTATACCTTGATTAATCCTTGTATGAGCTCGGTCACTTGTAGGGAAATTCACCACATATGTAGACATGTTTAATACACCAAAATAAGATATGGTTATACTCCAAGCTTGAGCTTAACCATAAGGAATAATTAATGTAAGATTTAAGGGAAAAATCACCTTAAAAATGCAAGGAAACTTCTAGGTGGATTCGGCCTGAATCAAACACACCACAAGTGTTAGATCCACTATATTGACATAGGAAATAGCTAGATCACAACAAGCTGCCTTGTTATTAGGTTTTACCTTGGAAAAATGCCTTAAAAGAGGGTATTTCTCTTGGATCTCGGCCACCCTTGCTCCAAATGGCTAACCAAATGAAATGAACATGTAAATATGAAGATTATGAGTGTATAAACTCAAAAATTCAAGGAAGAAAACCGCTTGAAGGATTGAGAGGCTTAAGGTATGTTTTTACCTTAAAATGCAATTTGAGCAACCTTGGTCCCCCTACTTGCCTCAACCGAGTTTGGAAGTTGTTCTAACCTTAGAACACTGAGAATGAGCCATAGGAACAGATGAGCCACGAAATATAAGTGTAGGTAGTGAAGAGATGAAGAAAAAGAGCTAAAAATGACCTTAAAACACTTACCTTAAGAGCTTAGGAGTTAGATCTTGCCTTCCATGCTCAAGAACAGGGCTTGAGAGCTTCTATGAAGGAGAGGAGCTCGGCTGGAATGGAGGGAATCGGACAAGGAGGAAGGAAATGATTGGAAAGGCTTGAAATAATTGAAAAAGGTAAGTTTACTATTGTAAATTTGGTATTAGGTATCAATTTGTCTAATAATAATTGTAAGCTGTCTCCTCTCCTCTTGCCAGCCGATTTCCATGGGGTCAAATGGGTCATTACTTGACCATTGACCATACTTGGTCAATTGACTCATGCGGGCCCTACTTTAGGGTTTTATTAATATTTTAATATTAAATTTGTAAAAATTCGTAAATTTCTGGAATTAAATTCCTAATATGATATAATGTGATACATTATAATATTTAAAGGTAATAACCTTTAATCCCATTAAAAATCAATTTAGAAGACAATCTCGCAAAAACGTGATTTAAGGTGTTTTAGTGCACATTTTTGTGTCACAGGGTGTTCCTGAGCTTAGTTCTCCTTGAGAACGGTTTTGTGTTGTGTTCATTACTTCATTATAATACTTAGGAATCCACTTTGGATCCTATTTGAGGTCATACAATCTTTATGGTGTCTTAAAGCACATTTTTGGCTTTACCGATCTTAAGGCGTGTTTTGCCTTGTTGAGATTTTAGATTGTTCCCCAATAATATTTAGATGTTTATTAATCATCTTAGATCATTAATAGATCATTTAATTATATTTTAAAGGTTAGGGGTATTTCACAAGGTTCTTTCTTAGTATGCTGTGGTTGCAGCTATGCTGATCTCCCACATCAGAAAAGAGTTCCTTAGATTGGTTGATACGACGAAGTGCTGCTAAAAAAAATTGGAGCAGAAATGGCAGACAACATATTAAAGACCCCGGAGACAGTGTCTTCAACTTCCTCGTCATCATTTGGACAAGAAGGGTGATGACTAATGCTAAGTTTTCGGTGGTGGAAACATTTGATGGTACGGGCCATTTGGCATGTGGCAATGCGAAGTCCAAGACGCTCTTTTCAGCAAGGTCTTGACATCGCCATTGAAGAGACAAGACCGGAAGACATTCAAGAGAAGAATGGGAGGCCATGAATCGAGCAGCTTGTGGTACAATTACTCCTGCCTGTCGAGAGAACTAAAATATGTGTTCTCTAAAGAAAAATCTGCATGGAAATTGTGGAGGGCATTGGAGGAAAAATTCATGAAGAAGAGCAGTCAGAATAAGCTTTTTTATGAAGAAAAGGCTATTCCGCTTTTCTTATGTTTCGGGGACCACGATGAATAACCACAACACCAGTTTCAATCAACTAGTAGCTGATTTGGTAAACTTGGATGTGAATTCAGAAGATGAAGATTGGCCTTAATGTTACTGGGATCTCTTCCTGATGAGTATGAGTTTCTGGAAACAACTCTACTCCATGGGAAGGACGATGTCTCTCTAAAGGATGTCACTGCAGCACTGTACAGTCATGAATTGAGAAGAAAAGAAAAGAGGGCTGGTACTGATGAAGCAGCAGAAGCATTAGTGATGAGAGATCGTTCTTCCGCTCAGAGAAAGGGGAAGAAAGGATGGTCAAAGCCGAAAGCCAAGCTTGGTAAAGATGAATGCGCCCTTTGTCGAGAAAAGGGACATTGGAAGAAGGACTGTCCAAAACAAAAGAAAGGCAAGGCCGTTCAAGACGCATGTGTAGCTGAATACTATAGCGAAGGATTAGGACTATCATTGGTGGCATCGACTTCAAAAATTAACCAGGATGAGTGGATTCTGGATTCAGGAGCAACCTACCACATGTCACCCATTCGAGATTGGTTCTTTGATTACAAAGAACTAAAGGGTGGAACCATTTTGATGGGAGACAATAGCCCATGCAAAACAATTGGTATAGGCTCAATCAAGTTGAAGAACCATGAAGGATCAACCAGAGTTTTAAGAGAAGTTCGGCATGTTCCAAACTTGACCAAAAATCTCATTTCTCTGGGACAATTAGAGTCGAAAGGATTCTCCTGGACCGCTAAAGATGGAGTTCTAAAGGTCGTTTCCGGAGCACTGACGGTGATAAAAGGCACCAGAAGGAGCAATATGTATTACTACGAGGGGAGTACAGTAGTAGGAACAGCAGCAGTTGTGTTGGCTCCCAAGGAGAACGGTGACTCTCAGTTGTGGAACATGCGACTGGGGCATGCCGGAGAGAAATCCTTACAGATTCTTGCAAAGCAGGGATTGCTGAAAGGCGTGAAGGCTTGCAAGTTAGACTTTTGTGAGCATTGCGTTCTCGGGAAGCAAAAGAGGTTGAAGTTTGGCAGTGCCATCCATAATACGAAAGGTATTTTGGATTATGTCCATTCTGACGTTTGGGGACCCGCCAAGACGCCTTCCTTGGGTGGGAACCGCTACTATGTGACCTTCGTAGATGATTTCTCTCGAAGGGTTTGGGTGTATGCCATGAAGACTAAGGATGAAGTGATGGGATCTTCCTAACATGGAAGAAGATGGTCGAGACACAAACAGGTCGAAGGATCAAGTATCTCCGGACAGATAATGGGGGAGAGTACAAGAGTGATCCATTCTTGAAGGTTTGCAAAGACGCGGGAATTGTCCGACACTTCACAGTCAGGGAAACACCACAGCAGAATGGAGTGGCAGAGCGAATGAACCGAACATTGCTGGAGAAGGTTCGGTGTATGTTGTCAAATGCTGGGCTGGGCAGACAATTTTGGGCAGAGGCGGTAACATATTGCAGCCATATTGTGAACCGGTTACCGTCATCGGCTATTGGTGGAAAGACACCGCTTGAGGCATGGTCTGGAAAACCAGCTACTGATTATAGTTCTTTGCGAGTGTTTGGTTCTGTGGCTTATTACCATGTGAAGGAATCAAAATTAGACCCAAGGGCAAAGAAGGCTCTATTTATGGGGATTGTGTCTGGGGTAAAGGGATACCGGTTGTGGTGTCTAGAAGCAAAGAAGACAATCATTAGCAGAGATGTTACCTTTGATGAATCTGCGTTGTGGCAGAAGGTGACAGTAGACTCCATCCAGACAGAGGGAACTCAGAAGCAGGTGGAGAAAGCACCAAAGAAGGTGGAGTTCGAGAAGGAGATATTTGTAAACCCATTGGTTGGAGATGATAGTGACTCTCAAGGAGTAGATGAGTCAAATGAGGAAGCTCCAACAGCAGAATCAGATCCGATTGTAGAAGAAAGACCCAGAAGAAAGATCCGCAAACCTGCTCATTATGCGGATATGGTGGCTTATGCACTTCCAGTTGTAGATGAAGGGGTACCACCGACTTTCCAAGAAGCAAATCAAAACTCGGAAAGTAAGGAGTGGAAAGGTACTATGGATGAAGAAATGAATTCTTTTCACAAGAACAACACGTGGAAGTTTGCACAACTACCAAAGGGCAAGAAGGCAATTGGTTGCAAATGGGTGTTTGTAAAGAAATAAGGAACTTCAGGTGAAAATAGTGTCCGCTACAAGGCTAGGTTGGTGGCCAAAGGGTACGCACAGAAGGAGGGAATTGATTACCATGAGGTATTTTCTCCAGTAGTGAAACATTCCTCCATCAGAATTCTGTTGGCGTTAGTAGCTGAGATGAATTTGGAATTAGCCCACTTGATGTGAAGACCGCGTTCTTACATGCGATCTGGAGGAAGAGATCTATATGACACAACCAGAAGGATTTAAGGTTCGTGGTAAATAAGTTTGGGTTTGTAAGTTGAACAAATCATTGTACAGGCTGAAGTAGTCTCCAAGGCAATGGTACAAACGATTTGATTTGTTTATGAGAGGGCAAAGGTACACGAGAAGCAAATATGATCATTGTGTGTATTTGCACAAGTTACGTGATGGGTCTTACATCTACCTACTCTTATATGTCGACGACATGATGATAGCTTCAAAGAATCAGTCAGAGATTGATAGATTGAAGGCTCAGTTAGTTCAAGAGTTTGAGATGAAAGACTTGGGAGAAGCCAAGAAGATTCTCGGGATGGAGATTAGCAGAGACAGAAGGAATGGCAAGCTTTGTTTGTCCCAGAAGCAATATCTGAAGAAGGTGCTACAACGTTTTGGTATTAACGACAATACAAAACCGTGAGTACCCCCGCTCCTCATTTGAAGCTTAGTACCCAATTATCTCCAAAGACTAAAGAAGATAGAGACTATATGGCTAGAGTCCCATATGCAGAAGCAGTTGGTAGCTTAATGTATGCCATGGTGTGTACAAGGCCCGACATTTCACAAGCAGTTGGAGTTGTGAGCAGATATATGCATGATCCTGGCAGAGATCATTGTCAAGATTGAAATGGATTTTATGATATATTCAAGGACTGTGGATATTGGTATGCTATTTGAGAAGGGTGTTACAGGTGGTCCAAATGTTGTTGGATATTGTGATTCCGACTATGCTGGTGATATTGAAATACCCCGAACTTAAATATGGTGATTAAATTATTCTAATATAGTATTTAAGGGCATAATAGCGCCTAAGTAATTTTTGGTAAGGAAAATAAATCCAAAAGAAATGAGAAAACGCTTAGAAAGCGAAAAAACGCTAAATGAGCGTTAAATAACCATAGGAGGTACGAGACCTCGGTTATAGTATCGTAAGGATTCCTAAGGCTTATTTATGCCTAATTAGTATATGGGAACAACTCCTGAAGAAAACGGATCCAAATAAGGTATTAAAACGCTAATAGAGCTTTAGCGCACGTTTTTCGAGGGAACCCGAAAATGTGACTTTGAGCGGTCAAATGGACCCGTAAAAATTATAAATCATTAAATAAATATTATTAAGCATTCATGGAAGCTTAATAGCCAATGAAATCAGTAAAACGAGAAAATAGTAAAACCTGTCAAAAACGGGAAGTTGTGGGGTAAAAGCATAAATAAACCAAACTAGTGTGTCCACTATTGTCAATAAAATTTTTAAAACCCACAAAAAGGCTGTGTACAGCCGATTCCCTTCCCTCACACACAACAAATAAGTAAATAAGAAAGAAGAAAAGAAAGAAGAAAGAAAAAGAATATAAAAAGGTAAAAAACACTCTCTTTCCTCACTTTTTCTTCTCTCTCTCCATTCTCTCTTTTCCCCATCGTGAGACCTCTCTTCTTCCCCCCCCCTTGCAGTGATTTTTCAGCCTCTCATGGCTTCCATGGCAACTCCATCTTCTACCTCATGCTCTAGCTTCACTTGAGCTCCAAATGTAAAATAAAATACATATTTGAACTCCCCTCTTCAAGCTCTACATTTCTATCTTTTCAAAATCCAAAATGAGCAACTTCATCTCCATGGGTTTTGCCCATTTGAAGAGGAAATGGTACCAAATCGAAGCATGGAGTCTCCTCTTCCACTTAAGGTAAAAAGATTCAAGAGAAAAACTCATTTTCTCCATTTCCATGCCTTGGCCGATTTTTGCCCCTCCTTGTAATGCCTTGTTTCTTCTTTGTTTGAGCTTGGTTCAACTCTCCAATGGTGGAGGAACTCTCCTTTGTATTCAAGGCTCAAAAACCTCTCTTAAAAGCTCAAGGTAAAAACCCTAACTAATGGTAATTTAAACCCTTCATTGAATTGGTGAAGTTTTAAGAGATTAGAGCCTAATTATATTCTCCTTATGTAATTTGGGTGTTGGGATGGAGTTTGGAAACTCCATCCCCTACATGGCCGATTTTGCAAGCAAAAGAGAAGGAGAAGAAGTGGGAAAAGAAATGAGGGAAAAATAAGCTCAAGGTAAGAGCTCTTCCTTAATGCAAAATTTTAATGCATTAGGATAATGGGAATGGGTAAACCAATTTAAAGAAACCAAAATAATGTAGTAGAATTGTAATTGTGGAAGTTTGGGTATTTATGAACAAGTATGTGAATTGTAGGCCTTAGAGCCAAGGAATTGTGTATGTGTATTAATATTGTGTTTTGAGGAATTAATGATGTATTAAGATTGCTTGTATTGCTGGTAGGACCCTTGTATGGGTGTGGCTAGAATAGGATTGATTTTGGTGATGATGGGTATGTGTGGATAAGTGAGAATTGTAGGTGAACTATGGCAAAATTTTAGTAGGAATTGTGCATTAAGAATGACTTGGTGAATGGGAGAACCAAGGTGTGTATTGGAGTTAGTAGAGATGTTTAGTAACCTTGGAATGGTAGTTGTACGATGAGAATAAATGGGTGTAAAATCTGTAGCAAATAGCATGTGAAATGCATTGGAAATACAAGAGAAAGAGTTAGTGCTTGTAACCTTGAAGATGGAGATTTGACTTGGGTATAGGTAGTGTAGTCGACTGGAAATGAATTGGAATGGTAAAATGAAGTTAGGACAAGATGCAAAATGCAAAGAGAAGTGTAGAAATGCACAAGTGTGCAAGTTGTAGAAATGAGAATGGAAATTTGTAGAATTTGAACAAGAAGTTGAGTAGGTATTGGACCATGGATTTAAGGAGTTGTTTTAAGTGTGTTTAATTATGTACAAAACATGTGGAAAGATTATGGAATGATTGGAGGTGGATTAAGGGTTGATTTGGGGTTGAAAAATGACCTTAATAGCAGTTTTTAGCAGGGTCCGGGACTTAGGATATGTACCAAGTCCCGGACCGCTTCAAAAAAAGGCCCGAGAGTGGATGCAGGAATTGGTCCGGGACTTAAGTCCAGGACCAAGTCCAGGACCAGGTCTAAAAATCAGCCGAAAGTACGCAGAAGCATTGGTCCGGGACTTAGGGTCCGGACCAAGTCCCGGACCACCCCCAAAATTGTGCAGGAAGTGTTTTTAAGGGTTCTAAACATGGGGAATTGATTGGTAATGGTTTTAGAAGTTGTTAAGGCCTTGTTTGGTGATGTTTAAAGGTCCTAAGAAGTGTAAACAAGTGTAGGAAATGAATGGGAAGTAAGGACATAGTTTGACATGAGCGAAACTAAGTATACCGGGATAACGGGGTAAGTACGGGAGTAGTAATTACTTGTGTATTGTATGAACCTAGTATTAAAACAATGTTGGAAACATTATCAGTGGATCAAGTGTGAACCAAGGAACAAGGGAACACACGGTAAAGCTAACCCCGGTGAAAGGTATGATTTTCTCATGCCCCGTATGCTAACCGAGTTACGTTGATTTGTGTGCTGTATGCCGGCTAATCAAGACTAAAGCATGAAAATGGTTTATTGCCTTTCGTTGTATGTCTTGTTTTATGTTGTATGAGCTAACCTTTCTTGATTGATTGTGTGGCCTCACTTAGTGCGTAGACCGACTCATAGATGAGTTTCCTTGTGTAGTGACTCGTAGTAAGAGTCATGGAGTGAACTAACGGGAATGTAGAAACGCACTAAACTAATGAGCCAACGAACGTTGACGCAAACCAATGAACTCACTAGAATGTGAGAGAGTGTACGGGAGTAGTAACCTCCCGATAACAGTAGGAGAATTGAAATGAATAATCCACAAACAATAAGTAGTGGAAGTACATAAGTAACCTCAATTAGAGGAATCAATGTTGGTGCAAGTCATGAACCTTGAGAGGTAAAGAATGATGAGGGATCCTAAAGCCCTTAGCAATTAGTCGACCCACTATGAGAGGACCCGACTGATGTAAGTAATGTCCCGAATATGAGAGTATTCGATACGTTGGGGAAACCCTTAAACCTGAGAATACTAGACGGTAGTAATTCCCTAAGCTAGTGGAGGTTATCAAAAGAGATACTTCTAGGCTAATCCATGAGATTGTAAGATACTCCATGAGAGGAGTTTGGGAATTTGAGTAGTCCGGTAGAAATGGACAATTGTATATTTGAGGAGCTAAGTGTATAGCCTTCGAATTGTAGGCCCGGTGGCGAGTCTTGTGTATGACTCCGCCCAGAGACCCAAGTAATGAGTATTGAGTATTGCGTAAGTATGAGTATGTATGAGTAAGTATTGAGTATTGAGTATGTACGAGTAAGTATTGAGTATGTATGAGTAAGTACCGAGTATTGAGTATTGAGTATGTATGAGTAAGTACGGAACATTGAGGAGTGAGTATGTACGAGTGTAGTAACGAGTATAGAATAAGGAGTGTGTACGAGTAAGGGTATGAGCATGGAGTGATGAGTATGTAAGAGTAAAGTAATGAGTAACAAGTAAGGAGCAGGTACGAGTAGAGTAATGAATATCGAACAACCCCGAAGTAGTAACGAGTAAGTAACTAATACGAACGGTCGCTATCGAATTGTCTTCCTTAGTAGATATTGAACCTTGTATGTGAATGTAAGTATTGATGAATGTATTGTGTAGTAATAGTATGTATGCATGCATGTAAAATGACCTCCATGTATATCCGACCCAAAGTAGTCGGCGTACCGCGGTTAGCACGCGGTATATGCGAATTTCATGCGCAGCGTAAGCTGACCCCCTCGGGGGACCGTTTTTAGTGTGCAGGTACCCGAAGCTGATCACCGTTCGAGAGAGTAGGACGGGGACTGCTACGTAAGCATGGGTAGTTGTATAGTAGGGATTGGTGCTTGTAATGTAATGCGAATGTGGAAGCTTAAACTGTATCGGTAATTTCAGGATTGTAGTATACTCGGTATAGTAATGTATTGGAGTTGTAATTGGATTAAGGATGAGTATGCAATGGGAAGTATTGTATTGTGTAGAGTACTCGGTATGTTCATATTCATCAGACCGATAGTATGTAGTATTGTAACTCGCCTTGTTAGTCACGTGGGTGACTAGCGGCATTGTACACCCGCCGTTGTGTAAGGAGTATCCGCTGCGAAGGTAAGTATTTGTACAGTAATGACGGTATTAGCGTAGGGGTGTTACAGATATGGATAAGCGACGATCAACTACTGGTTACTTGTTTACTTTAGCCAAGGCACCAGTAAGTTGGAAATCTACCTTGCAGTCTACAGTTGCTTTGTCTACGTCTGAGACGGAGTACATGGCTCTTACAGAGGCTGTGAAGGAAGGTATTTGGCTTCATGGGTTGCTTAAAGACTTAGGAGTTGGTCAGAGGCACATCACGGTGCAATTTGACAGTCAGAGTGCTATTCATTTAGCAAAGAATCAAGTCTATCATGCAAGGATGAAGCATATTGATCTTCACTATCACTTTGTGCGGGAGATACTCGAAGAAGGGGATATTCTTGTTCAGAAAATCCGGACGACTGAGAATCCTGTAGACATGATGACCAAGGTGGTGACCGCAGTCAAGTTCAAACATTGTTTGGACTTGACCAACATCCTGCATATTGAAGATGGCGCCTAAAGGCGCAATTGTAGACACTACCAAGTAGGTTTGTAAGAGAGTTTGTTTTTTTGTTAGTGGGATAAACCAAGGTGGAGAATTGTGAGATGTGGTTTCATCCCACATTGAGAGTGAGCAAAACCAAGGGGCACTTCCTTTGTTATAAAAGGAAGTGCTCACCTCACTTCTTAATCATCTAAACAATTAGTAACTTCTTCTAAATGCTAAAATGTAATCTCTTCTCTCTATATCTCTTAAAGTATAAATAAGAGATTTCTGGTAGTGTCCGAGGAAGTAGGCAAAATTGGCTGAACCTCGTTAAATTCCGGTGTCCCTTTTATAGCTTTATTTAGCAGCTATTGTGGGTAATTTTGTAGTGCTTTATTGTGCTAAGAAATTACAGTCAGGAAATTCTGTCTAAGGAAGTGGTTCTTAAGCGGGACCATTGTGACCCTACCACGACCTGGGAATTTTCCTGTACGGAGTGATTTTCTAGTACAATAATTTACTCTCTTACCCAGTCGCTTCCACAACAACTTTATCCTAAGAAGGTAAAAGCAGCTATAGTAACATGTGGCTGACTCTATCCTAGTTTTATTGATGTCATAAGACAGGGGAGTTGGTAGACATCATCTTTTCAATAGTGGGTGAGTTTTGAACTTAAGAACTTTGGTTCAAGATATCTCTCCACCCCTTCTACTACTGACCGAGTTGTCAGGGCTTAGTTATTGCTATGAGTACTCATCCTTTCTCTCACATGCCGGTGGATCATCTTTGTTGTTGCTACTTGCTAGTTTGCTTGACATGCCAACATAATTGTTTGGCATGTGTAGATCTGTATACCACTCTTGAAAGACATGGGGTTGAAAAGATATTTGGTATAAGATATGGCTTCCGAGAATTCTTCGATCCCGATCTCCTGTGCTGAAGGTTAGAGATTCATCCTCGATCATATTTCTATCACTTGTGTCTGGATAATTATTTTCTTAGATTCACATCTGTTATGACATTACACGTGATCTTGTTCAAGATATCAACCTTGAGGGTGGGAGTTTGCAGGGAGTATCTCGCGGAGGGGATAACATTGAAGACATTGTTTTTTTTTTGTAAACAGGTAATGATATATACATATATAGATAGAGTTTTAACAAAAATTGATATATAGAGACCAATATATCACACTCCAAAAGATAAGCAATGAGGCTCGGGGTGGGGGATATACAAAAACCCTCAATAACATATACAAGCGTGTAGCTAGCAGTAGGGTAAAGCAAAAAACGAGGGAGAGGGGACCAACATTATCCCTCAACACCAAAATTATCCCTCTCTACAAAAAGGCTAGGAGCAGAGCACTCTATCAAGCCAGTGTGAGTCTTTGTTAGAATGACCCATCTTTATACATATAATAGACTTGGTGGCAGCTTTCATGTCAGCAACTATGAGGGCGGGGCTCTTTGCTTGGTTGGCCATTGCGCGATTACATCTCTCAATCCATAGGTAATAGACCACATTGGCGATGACAACTCTCTTCACTTGGTCGATCGGGCGATTCCTCTTGCAGTAGCGGGAAATCCAGTGTGAGCAGCTATGAAGGTTGTTCCTATTTGTTGGGATCTTCAACTAGTCACAGATGCTCCACCATACTCTGCTAGAGTACCTGTATTGGAAAAAAGATGGTGGCTAGTCTCTGGAGCTTGCTCACAGAGCCAACATCTGTTAGCAAGACAAATGCCCCAAGATTGGAGCTTATTGCATGTTTTCAGCCTACCTCTAAAAGTAACCCATAAGATGAATCTAGCTTTGGGTAGGGCCTAGGATTTCCAGCAAATGTTGTGCCAGACAAACAATCTCGCAGGTTGAGTTATGTCATTGTAGTAAATGTTGACTGGTAGATGGGGGTGGTAGGAATGAAGCAGAGAGGAGGCATCATCAAAGGAACCGCATTGCTTAATCCACCAGTCCCTGGTGTGGAGGACGATTTTCCAAGCCCAAGGGTCATTTCCTTTGGCAGCAACCGTCCAAATGTCATGGGTGTTTAAGTAGAGGTTGTGGATCCACTGGATCCACAAGCGCTCTAAGTCATTGATGATAGAGGAGATGGTTTTAAGAATGAAGCACATGTTCCATTTGTGAATGGTCTTCCACGCCACCATGGGGGTGGTGTTACAGTCTGTCTCACTTGACCAGAGGAAGGAGCGAAAGTACTTAATAATGTTCTTGATATCATTTTTAGGGATGGAAATACAAGAGGCCCAAAAGCCTACAATGCCAAAGAGAGTGCTTTGCATGAAGGAGAGGCGGCCTGCAAAGGAGAGGGATTTGCCAGCCCAAGAGGATATGGATCTATGGATTCTATCAATGAGTGGGTTAAAATCAGTGGTTTTAGGCTTCCTAGCGGTTATGGGAATACCCAGGTACCAAAAGGGAAATGAGTCAAGGTTGAAACCGGTAGAGGCGAGGATAGTATCTGTTAAGATGGGGTTAACTCCTCCAAGGAATATGTCAGATTTTGTTGGGTTAAGTTTAAGCCCCGAGGCCTCAGAAAAAAGCTCAACCTTGCCAAGCATGAGAGAGATTCCCTGGTGAAGACATTGTTGACTGCATAGGGGTAGTGTACAATCCTTTTTCATCGTTGAAGTTACTAGGTATGTAAATTTCATAGCTGAAATCGTCATTCCTATGTTGACAGGCTAAGGGAATTGATACACTGTTCCTACTGGTTGGCAATGGTACTCATGCTGGAGCCAATGCAATACATAATGAGGCACTTAGGTTGCATGTCAAACCAATTGTGTAGTGTAAAAGGAGTGGATTATATTACCTAGATTTGTAGCACGAGAAAAAATATTTGAACTGATTCGTACATGGAATGTTAATTCTAGAATTAACCCTGTTGGAACTAGTGATCCATCATGCATAATGTAAGAAAATTGATGTCTATTTTTGCAATTTGAAACTTCCATCGGTTGAACAAAGGTTTTAAACTATCCGTGTTTGTGCTTTGCTCATCTCCGGTTGCAGTGCTTTGCTCACTATATAGTGGAGGAATTGCATTCAATAATTTTGTAACAAGAGTCACTAACTTCCAAAAGCTTCCTTTGCTACTAATTAATAAATGGTTAGCTGTTCAACAAAAAAAGACCTTAATAAAATTCGGGTCTTCATTCAGCTACATATTGCCTAAGAATGGACCATGTCCATGTGTATATGCTTTGGGCTGTGAGCCTCGATTTTAAACCCTATCCTGTGTTGATTAAAGCTGATTAGGATCTAACCGGGTTTTAGGTCCACTTATAACCTAAGATTAATAACTATGTCATATAACAATAATTACTAAAACCTAAGCTAGCTCACTGGAACCTATTATGAGTCGCCACCTAATTTTAACCTAGGGTAAATTAGGAAAGGTAGAGTTCGGGTTCAGGGGTGGTATTCGACTTATTTAGGGTTCAAATTACTTTCATTACCCTTCCTAGGTCGCTTTTCCTCTACTTGGTTAATTACGGCTTATTACGAGTCGTTTTAACCTAAGTGCGTGAGCTTCTGTTTTTTTTGTGTTTTTTAACATTTTTTTGACTGAAAATAAAAGTGAAAGTTGAAATTACCTAAACTAGGGTTTTGGAGGCAGAATTAGGTCAAATTTTGTTTCCGTCCATAGCCACGGACCTAATGTGTAACCACGGAACCTAGTTAACCTATGTGAAAATAAAAGTCGAATTAAATAGAAAACAAAAATTTGAAAAGTCCGGGGCCACGGACAGGATGTCCGTAGGCCCGGACATAGTTTACCAAAACCTAAATTTTAAAATTTTAAATCCCGCGCCGTCCGTGGGTGTCCGTGGTCCCGGACCATAGGTCCGAGATCCCGGACAACCCACGGACGGGGGTTTTATGGTGGTTCCCGAAGGTGTTTTCGGCTCAAAATTTATGCACGTGTAGCCTGAAAGATGTACAATATGTTAGTAATTGAAAGATCGCAGTTTGAAGTCGAATTATGTACGAAACGTGATAAACAAGTAACAAGGCAGAAGCAAAAGTAATTAGCTATACAAAAGCCGAAAAGGGTTGGTTAGAGCCCAAAATTTAACAGAGAGTTAATGAGGTTGTGGGGAGTTAGAAAAGTAGAGTTATAACCTGTTTTACCTTCAGATTCGTGGGTTTCTTCACGTCGGGATTCTTCGGAGGCCTCGTTGATGGTGGATCCAGAAGAACTTCGAACCCAGCTTCTGACTCCTTGTTGTTCTTGATGTTCTTCACGTTTTGGTGCTGTTTTGGTGAGGGTTTGATGATGGATGATGTTGTGGGAGTTGAAAAATGTGTTTTGGTGTTGATTTTGGTGAGATTTCGGTGTTTGATCGTGGCTCTGGGGTTCAAAACGTGAAGAGCAAGAGACGGCTGCCTTCTTTGAGAGTCTAGGGTTCTTGAGGGTCTGATTTGATCATGGGATAAGGTTCCTTATATAGGCTTCCTTAAAGATAGAAAAATCTGGTAAAAACTGAGATTTACCGACGTTTTAGCTCAAGGGCTTCCAAAAGGAATTTGATTATGAAATTTCACACATGGGTAAAGGATGATATTTAAGATTTTTCTAAAGTGGAATCGAATTTTTTGGAATTGGAATATTTTTAAATTCAATTTCTCGTCAGATTCAATCAGAAATTGCTAGGAAATTATTGGAAATTCGAAAAATCAAAATTCCAACGCCATTATGCTTCAAATGTCATCCTCTATCATGGGTTACAATTTCAAAGCATTTTGAATTGATTTGAGCCTTATTTGGAGGAGAGAGAAAGCCTATAGGGGGCTTAGGAGCCTTGAAAAATTACGAAAATGCCCTGGAGATGACTAAGCTGTCTAGCACTCTGAAATGTGCCGATCGAACTGGGAACCCTCGCTACTAGCCTATTAGTAGAGACTCTCTTCCGGGGGTTGAAATTTTGGGTATAACAGATTGCCCCCCGTCAACTAGACTTTGTAATGGAAATGAAAAGGCTAGTTGATGCTTGAGTGATACCCCAAAATTTTGGATCTTAAAAGACCCCACGTGCAATTGAATCCGACAAGTTGTGTCGAGCTATTCTAAGGCGCTGACTACCTATGAGTAAAGTAGAAGGGCGTCGAGCGGTTCTAAGGCGTCGACAACTAAAGGTAAAGGTAATGTAAGTAATGTCAGACTATTCTAAGGCGCCGACTACCTATAAGGATGATATGATGTCAAGCTATTCTAAGGCATTGACTACCTATAATGAGAGGATGTCAAGATATTCTAAGGCGCTGGCAACCTATAATGAATGAAGTGATGTCAAGCTATTCTGAGGCGTTGACTACCTATCAGTGATTGAAAATTGGTGTTGGGTCGAGTTCTTCTATTCGGGTGAGTTCTGTTGCTCTGGTGAATCTGAATCTTGGCTGAGAATTTGCATCTCTGAGGAGTCTGTATCTTTGGCTGAGAATCTGTATCCCTGAAGAATCTGTACCTTTGGCTGAGAATCTGTATCCCTGAAGAATCTGTACCTTCGGCTGAGAATCTGTATCCCTGAAGAATCTGCACCTTCGGCTGAGAATCTGTATCCCTGAAGAATCTGTACCTTCGGCTGAGAATCTGTATCCCTGGAGAATCTGTACCTTCGGCTGAGAATCTGTATCCCTGAATTGTGACGAGGAGTCTCGTACGAATAGATGCAATAGTCATGATGAAAGTTGATTATGAAAGTGCCAGACGTGGCAATGAGGATGTGCATGTCAAAATACGATCAAAGTGTATGTAGGAAATTTGTCCAAAACAAGAAATTATTGAAAGAGGTGCCAAACGTGGCAGTGTTTGAAGAATATTATGTTTAATGAAAAGGAAAGCGAAATTTTCATTTCTTGACTATAGACTTCGGACTTGTAATTTATCTCCTATGAGATGAACATGCCACCGGTGGGGTATGGTGTATGATGTGAAGGTAAGGGCTTATGTGGGCCTGTGGTGTTTGGTGTGCAGGTAAGGGCTTATGTGGGCCTGTGTAGTGGTGGTGTGAAGGTAAGGGCTTATGTGGGTCTGAGGTGTTTGATGTGGAGGTAAGGGCTTATGTGTGCATGTGGTGGAATGGTGGTGATGATGTTTGAACTCTGGGTTCCAATTGGTGTTGTCATAGCAATTGTTGGAACCAACAATTGCCCCCAGTATTTTTCCCTTAAGACAATCTGAGCTAGAGTTCATGGCGATCGATCGGAACGATCGATTGCCCCCAGTATTTTCTTTTATTAAACGTGCGAACGAGTCTCATCCTCACAGGGTCAAGGCTTATGTTTTTATGTGGTGCTTCCTAACCTACACTCGGCGTGTTTGGTGCTTGCACTCGTTCCTCATCTACGGTCACAACTTCTAGACCATTGAATTTGATATTTGATGGATTTACGCATTTGATCTGTTACTTTCACGTGATTGGACACACAACTATCAAGTCGGAAGTCTTTAAAGCTTATAACGTGGCCATGGGGTGTGATGAAGGACAACGGGACCATGGAGGGATATTTGAGGTATGTGGAGCTTAAGTGGGTGACCAAAGCTGCAACTTGTGTCTTCACTCGGATTCATCTTCCTTGTCTTGAAGTCGTCTAGCTGCTTTGTGTTGACGTTGTTTTCGAGCTTCTGGACTTGGACTTTCGAAGTTGTCCTTTACACCATTTCTCTTTTTGTCATTTGGATTTCTTCGAGGCACTTCGGGTTTGCCTTTTTGCTTTATCCTTTCTTGATTTCGCCTTCGGGGTTCTTGTGTTTCCCGGTTTTGAGTTTTGAGAGCTGTTTTGGTGTGAGCTCTTTGGATCCTATGTCACTTTGGGACCATTTGCGGATCACTTCGTCATGCTGATAGCGGCTTTGCTTCTCTGGACTGATGAAAACGTTATCTGAGAGTCAGGCTCCTCGCTTCCTTTGGTCACCGGGTCGGTTATTCATCACGGGCTGGCTTATTTTGTGGAGCTTTGCAACATCGAAAAGGGATATATGAAAAGCTCAACGGGGGTGCCTAGGGTTTAATGTTAGGGTTCACAAGCTTTTGGCTATGTGGTGCTGTACCTAGGTGCTTCGTCATTCCTGATAGTTGTGTATCCACTCTTTGTTACTTTTCGCAGGTCTAAGAGTAAATTTACAAATTATCTCCTTCGGTCGGAGTTATGCCGTTTACCTTACCTTTGAATGTGGTCTCGTCGGAGTCGTGTAAAAATGACACGCTCGTTCACTCTTGGTTTTTCCGCTCAAGTCACTCTCGTGAACTCTCACTCTGAGACTTGTTCGCATATTTAAACGAAAGGTGAAAGATGATGAACTTAGACTCAGATTGCCCCCAGTATAAATCTAGGGTTTATAACAACAATTTGACAAATGTAGACTTGAACCGCTTCGTGGGTTGTTTGGATGTTTTGGGGTGAGTAGTGGTATTTGGTTGGACATGTTCATCTTTTAAGAACAAAAGACAAGTCGTTTTGTTCAGTTGCCAAGAAATGACCGTTTCATGAACATTAGTTTTAAGAAATGTTTGCTAATGAGCAAGATGATTTGGTTGAAGGTGCAAGGTGAACGAACGCATTTCTTTTATTATCATTTTTGTGATTACAAACTGAAAAAGGTGAAAAACTGAAATTTTAAAATCTAAACTTCATTAAAATAGAAATGTGATAAACTTCCCACAAAATTGAAATGAGTAAACAAAACACTGCTAGACTTTTGCCTACTCAACAAACTGGAGTCCTTGCTCGATAAGGTCTTCGATCTTGTGCTTCAATGCTCTGCAATCATCAGTACTGTGTCCTGGTAGTCGATGAAACTGGCAGAACTGATGGAGATGTTCCCCGGCTTGGGTGATCCCAGGACTAGGTGTGAGAGGCTGTAGTAAGTCTAGCTCTTGTAGCTTCATGAGTGCTTGACTGAGAGGCCGGCCAATGTTGGTAAACTGTCTCGGTGCAGAGAACCTCTTGGATCGGGGTGAGGCCTTGACGCTCTTCTTTGCAGCACTGGGTTTTCGTATGGTGCTCACTTGGTACGAAACTTGAGCTGCTTTGGCCGGTCCTGACTTAAAGGTCTCGATACTCACACCCTGGGCTTTGGGTTGTCCCAGCTTCAGCTCGCCTTTGTGAATCTTTTCTTCCATGACTCTTACCTGTCCCATCAGCATGTCGAAATTAGGGAAGTATGTGCAACTCAGCTCGTTGTTGTATTGTCTCTGCATATTGTCCACAATCATTCGAATTTGTTCTTGCTCATCCATTTTTGTAGGCATAGCAGCGGCCTTCATCCTCCACCGTTTGATGAAGTCGGACATTGATTCACCGTTTCCCTGCCGGGTACTGGCAAGGTCGGACCTGGTGACTTCAAGATTCTTAGCATACTCGAAATGGTGCAGGAAAGCCTCACAAACCTCTTCATAGGTTTTGGTGTTCATCCTCTGAGTCAAGTACCAACGTTGAGGTATTTCATCGAGATAACGGGCGAAAACCTTGGCCTTCTGCATGTCATTCAACCTGAGGATGGACATTTCCCTATCGAACATAGCCAGATGGACCTGCGGGTCTGAGGAACCTTTGTACAGAGCAAGTGTGGGTAGCTTCAACTTTAGAGGGAGATTAACTCGGGGTACGATTCCATAGAAGAGTAATCGAAACCAGCTGGCTTGCTTGCTTTTTCCATGCGCTCGATCCTTTTCAGAGCCTTCTTGAGTTCTGCAGTTAGTTGGTGGTCCGGGGCGGCTTCCCCTACAAATCTTTGTGCATCGTGGGCCTCAACAGAGTTAACTTCGATGTAGTCACGCTCGTTCCCAGAGTCAGCAATCTTTCCTGAAATTTTTTGATGACCAACCTCAAGGGAATTGATTTTGCTTTTCAGCTCTTCGATGATGGTGACATACTTAGCCTCCATGTCATTAGTGGTGGACCTATGTTTTTGTTCCATGGCATCAAAGGCAGCCATGTACCTTTGCTCTAAGGCTGCAAACTGGGCCTCCATGCTGACTGGGTTTCCTCCCTCTGCCATACTTGGGATTCGGGCTTATCTGTTGGAAAACAAAAGTGGATTGAGCTAAAATTCTGGACCGCGAAGAAGTTTTAGGTGAAAACTTGTTTGGGCTGCAAGAAAAGCATATGAGCTGGAATGTTTCGAAGATTGTGGGTAGGCACTGAGGCCCAAAATAAGTTGGAAGGGAGGCGCCTAGAAGTGTTTGAAGAATGTGACTCTTAGGCCAGAATATTTTGAGAATTGGGCGCTTGGGCCAGAATGTGTCTGGGCTAGAGGTAAAGCATATGGGCTAAAATGATTCCTAAACCATGTTCTTGATGTGAATTGGAACCTGTGCCAAGTAATTCAGATTGGTCCTAAAATATGATGCATGTGTCTTGGATCTTGGGTCAAAGCCCAGGTGAAAAGTCTTCATAGACTAGAATGAGCCTTGAAATGGAAAGGCCTGATGGATTTTCATGAATTGCTTTGGGTGGATTTGTTTTTCGTGGGCCTAGAACTAAATTGATAATTCAAATTGGGCTGAAAGAGAGAAATCACCAAAGTCTAAACTTTTGGGCCTGAGCCCGAACAAACAATTCATTCAAACCAAACAAGGCCTTTGGGCTGCAAACAATAATGCTGTAAATTCGGGTTGGGCTAGGTTGATGTTGGAGAAGTTCCTATCAATCTCTAGGCTGGGTAGTGGGCTGATCATACAAGCAGACAAGGCCCACACAAATTCAACATGTCCTCACTAGACGCTTAAACCAAACGGGTGTGGATCGATCCGGAGAGGTGCTTGGGGCATGGGCCCAGGTCACCACAAAGGAATAGGGCTTGCACGCTATTCTCTTTGGGCTTCCCCACTTTTTTCACATCACTGTTACGTGTGCGTCTACGGTCGGGTCTTTGAATGACCAAACATTGGGCTTGGTAAGGGCACTGCCAGGAAAACGCTTGGGGCTAAGGCCCAGGTATTAAGGGGGTGTGGTTAGACGACACCCTCCTCTTTTCCCCCGCTTATTCACATCACCTAAAAGGTGTGAGTCCCTGACAGGGGACCCTCAAACGGGTCCCGGGGTGAAATCGGTTTGTGTGGACCCTCGCTCTCATATGATGCAAAGGTGCAGAAAAACAAAGTGCGCACGAAAGTAAACAAACAGAGTAACAAAGCCATAAATAAACATTTTCGAGTTAAGCCCTCTTTCTTAAAATTAAACAAGTTAAAAATTAAGAATTTTGTCCCCAGCAGAGTCGCCAGTCTGTGAGCCTCGATTTTAAACCCTATCCTGTGTTGATTAAAGCTGATTAGGATCTAACCGGGTTTTAGGTCCACTTATAACCTAAGATTAATAACTATGTCATATAACAATAATTATTAAAACCTAAGCTAGCTCACTGGAACCTATTATGAGTCGCCACCTAATTTTAACCTAGGGTAAATGAGGAAAGGTAGAGTTCGGGGGCTTGGTATTCGACTTATTTAGGGTTCAAATTACTTTCATTACCCTTCCTAGGTCGCTTTTTCCTCTACTTGGTTTAATTACGGCTTATTACGAGTCGTTTTAACCTAAGTGCGCGAGCTTCTGTTTTTTGTGTTTTTTAACATTTTTTTGACTGAAAATAAAAGTGAAAGTTGAAATTACCTAAACTAGGGTTTTGGAGGCAGAATTAGGTCAAATTTTGTTTCCGTCCGTAGCCACGGACCTAATGTCCGTAACCACGGACCCTAGTTAACCTATGTGAAAATAAAAGTCGAATTAAACAGAAAACAAAAATTTGAAAAGTCCGGGGCCACGGACAGGATGTCCGTAGGCCCGGACATAGTTTAGCAAAACCTAAATTTTTTAAAATCCCGCCGCCGTCCGTGGGTGTCCGTGGCCACGGACAAACCCACGGACGGGGGTTTTATGGTGGTTCCCGAAGGTGTTTTCGGCTCAAAATTTATGCACGTGTAGCCAGAAAGATGTACAATATGTTAGTAATTGAAAGATCGCAGTTTGAAGTCAAATTATGTACGAAACGTGATAAACAAGTAACAAGGCAGAAGCAAAAGTAATTAGCTATACAGAAGCCGAAAAAGGTTGGTTTGAGCCCAAAATTTAAAGAGAGTTAATGAGGTTGTGGGGAGTTAGAAAAGTAGAGTATAACCTGTTTTACCTTCAGATTCGTGGTGTTTCTTCACGTCGGGATTCTTCGGAGGCCTCGTTGATGGCGGATCCAGAAGAACTTCGAACCCAGCTTCTAACTCCTTGTTGTTCTTGATGTTCTTCACGTTTTGGTGCTGTTTTGGTGAGGGTTTGATGATGGATGATGTTGTGGGAGTTGAAAAATGTGTTTTGGTGTTGATTTTGGCGAGATTTCGGTGTGTGATCGTGGCTCTGGGGTTCAAAACGTGAAGAGCAAGAGACGGCTGCCTTCTTTGAGAGTCTAGGGTTCTTGAGGGTCTGATTTGATCATGGGATAAGGTTCCTTATATAGGCTTCCTTAAAGATAGAAAAATCCGGTAAAAACCAAGATTTACCGACGTTTTAGCTCAAGGGCTTCCAAAAGGAATTTGATTATGAAATTTCACACATGGGTAAAGGATGATATTTAAGATTTTTCTAAAGTGGAATCGAATTTTTTGGATATTGGAATATTTTTAAATTCAATTTCTCGTCAGATTCAATCAAAAATTGCTAGGAAATTATTGGAAATTCGAAAAATCAAAATTCCAACGCCATTATGCTTCAAATGTCATCCTCTATCATGGGTTACAATTACAAAGCATTTTGAATTGATTTAACCCTTATTTGGAGGAGAGAGAAAGCCTATAGGGGGCTTAGGAGCCTTGAAAAATTACGAAAATACCCCTGGAGATGACTAAGCTGTCCCTAGCACTCTGAAATGTGCCGATCGAACTGGGAACCCTCGCTACTAGCCTATTAGTAGAGACTCTCTTCCGGGGGGGTTGAAATTTTGGGTATAACAATTCCTAGGTGATTTATACCATTCAAATGTGAATATAATAAGAGCGGATTTAATCGAGCCGTTGCTCTGCATCTAAGTAAGTTCTTAGAAGTCTCGGATAATTAAGTCGTTATTATCCTATGCTATGGCGTTTTATTACTACGTCTTTTATCTTAATATAAGATAGCACTTGTCTTGCATTAGTTCGGTATATATATACGAACAAGTAATGTAGCATAACATTCACAATTTATACAAGGCAACAATACACAACCAATCACAGATGATAATTCATATCAATCACAAATATCCTCTTAGCAATCAAGAACACAGATATCTGAACCTGAGGAAATCCTCAGGAACAATCGCATCACACAATAACATACCTTTCACCGTAATAAATGCTAGCGTGAAGTCTCACGCTTGCCTACTAATCCACGAAGCTCATCCTCTAACGCATGTCCTCTAAAGCATTCAACTCTAGAATATGAGGCTACATATTAGCTCTCTGTAATATGGACTAATTCAGTATCCTGACTAGTCACAAATCCCCCCGGTAATTACCCCGTGATTATCTAATCATAATTACTCGGGTTTTTGAGTGAGTTCGGGACTAGTCATGTCAATGCTTTAATTCTTGTATTAATGACATTGTTGTATATCTTACAACTTAGGATTAAATCCTAATAACCTATCTTATTTAATTAGAGGTTTGGTTATATATATACAAGTGTGTATATATACATGTATATATATATATATTGATATATATGAACATATAGTTTTATTACTATATGCTAGTTGTACATTTGACCTTATAATGTTTAATTCATTTATAAGTCTCATCTTCCTTATGAGTTTGTCAATCTTGACCTTCTTGGTCAATGGAGTTGACTAGGTCAATGTAGTTGACTTGACTAAGGTATTCAAGTCAATGTTCCTATATAATTCACAATTTAATTTCTTTGAATTATATAATTTTTTCTTTATTCGAACTCTCCATATATTGACTTTTATGTCTCATGCTTTATAGTATAATTCTTTTATATATTAAGCTCCCCTCTTAATATATTAAACTCCCCTTCCAATAGATATTAAATTACAACTTTAATATATACTTCTAACACTCCATAAGCCCTTATAATTCAAGGTGCATTTAAAGTTTCCTAAACTTATAATAACTTTTCTTAGCTAGTATTTATCTTATATTTGTTGTCGTACAATGACATACAGCACCATCTTATAAAATCCACTTAAAGGTTTTGTATATCTCGCATATTGTTGTGCAAAGCAGTGATTAAACTATCTTGCTAACTATGGGCAATCAACCCAATCATTGTAGTACAACAAGGTCGTATCCATAGGGACTTCGTAACTATCTAGCTAATTATAAGCTTAGTAAATGTGCAAGAAGATATATACAAAAGTGCATAAATGTAAATTGGGGGTTTTTGGGTTTTTGGTTGATATTGGAAATTGAAGAAAAACAATAAAGTTAAACTAATTAATCTAAGATAGGTGTATACCTTGGGATAGTGGGAATCTCCTAAATCACCCAAATATGCTCTCATTTCTACCTCACTAAGTTTTCTATTAGAGCTAATGTAAAGATTCTCCAAATCATGGACTAATCAAATCTTACCTAATTAATCACACCTCCCAATTCAAGAAATGGTAGAGTCACTAGATAGCATTAATTTCAAGCTCCTAACAATAGCCCCAAAGTTCCACTCCCTAATCTAGAGAAATGGAAATTAGGGCTCATCCCCAATTTGTCTAATCCCAAGCTCAAGGTATAATTTCACAAGGAACCACAATAAATGCAATAGGAGATCAAATCTAAAGCATCAGTTACAAAATTGATGAGGAGAAAACAACTACAAAAGATGAGTTAGGTTTACAAAAGCAAATTGGGGATTTTGGGGAGAAACCCCAACCCAAGGTATACAAGAGTTTAAACAGCCATTAGAGAGTAAAGGAGAGAGAGAGTAAGAAATGGCCATTAATGGAGCTTGGGAGCTTCAATGGAGGTGGGTCTTCCTCATCTCCTTCTTCTATTCTTCTTCTTCCTCTTTTTCCCATCTTTTTCTTCCTTTGGCGTCGCTTTTGGTCTAGGTTCGAACTCCCCCTCTCTCCTTCTTCTCCTGCTTTTAAACGTAAATTTGGGCAAAATTTCAACCCGACCGACCTTGGTAAGGTCGGTCCTACGGTCGGTCGGAGTCAGTAGCAATTTTGGGCGCGTTTTTAAGTTCGACCGACCTTACCAGGGTCGGTCCTAAGGTCGGTCAATTCCAGTAGCTTTCGGCCCTTGAAATTTGCAATTCCAGCCTCCGGAACTTCCGACCGACCCTCTCAAGGTCAGTCCTAAGGTCGGTTCTGTGGACAAGCTAATCTTCAAAACGTTGTATCTTCTTCGTTTTAACTTCGATTTTGGATCCGTTTGCACCCACGCATTTGTCTCTTCGTCTACTTTATCCTAAATATTGTATTCCTCTTGTTTCAATAATAATTGTGTAAAACACCAATAAAACACAAAAGTAGAGAAAAACTAGCTAGAGTGGAGAAATGAGCATGAAAAGTGTTGATAAAACATATGAAATACACCTCTAAAACATGCTCATTTGGACACTCATCACACCCCCACACTTACCTTTTTGATTGTCCTCAAGCAAAACCAAGAAACCATGCAAGTAAGGAATGCTGAGGACTAACAAATACTAACATGAATTGTAGGATAAGAGAAGAAGCAAAAAGAGGTTAAAACTTTTGAGGAGTGTGAACCATCTCTTAGTGGTGCCATGGGTGTGCTCAGGGCAAAATAAAATTTAGAGTTTCGGGGTATGATCCGAGTGCTTCAAAGTTCAAAAGATTAGGTCACTTGGAGAGCTTTTACCATGGCCAACTTCTCTCAAAATGGGCATTGAGAAGAAAACAAAAGGAAAAATTGATTTATGCATTTATTTCACTTTTGCATAAGAGATGAGAAGATAAAATTTTGGCATCAAGCCTATTCATTTAAGAACACTCAACTCTCATTGCTGGTTACCAATGGCGTCTCATAAGTCCCTTAAAGGATTTTTATAAAGAAGCACCCCTTAGCAATCCCTAAGAGAGAAGACAGGAAGAACCCCTAAGCAATAAAAATCCAACCATTCAAGATCATTTGGTCACACCGCATGAAAAATGCTCCTCAAAAGCAATAAAAAAGAAAAATGTGAGCATTTATCCCATAATTCATAACAGTATTTGTTCTTAATGAGAACAACTCACAACACAAGAGTCCAAGTTTTTGATTTTGGATAATCGCAAGATAAGCAGAGAGATTAAGCATTTAGGCACACAATTCACCGAAAAGGTCACTCCCCCACACTTAATTTGAACAATGTCCCCGTTGTTCACTAAACAAAATGGGGAAGGTTCCAGAAGGCCTTTTCGGGAAGCAGACAGAGAGAAAATGCAAGGGACACAAGCAACACTATAGCATATAAGCTATCCCCAGCCGAATAACGCCTTGATGTCAAAATGAAGGAGAAGTGAGAGACACGAAATTAAAAGAAACTAGTACTCCCCTGGGAATGTTTTTGCTTGCATTGAAGGAACTCCCCCACACTTGAGTTTTAGCCTCAATTAGCGTAGCTATGTTACAGTGTGGACGTTAAGTTGGACCTACATAAAACACTAGAAGCAACCAACTACAAATGAGATTAAAAGTTAGCAAAAACAAAATCAAAGGAGAACTTGACAAATTAAAATAAAGGAGAATAAAAGAAATTCATCCGGGTTGCCTCCCGGGAAGCTGGCTGTGAGCCTCGATTTTTAAACCCTATCCTATGTTGGTTCAAGTTGATTAGGATCTGGTCGGGTTTTAGGTTCACTTATAACCTAAGATTAATAACTATGTCATATAACACTAATTATTAAATCTAAGTTAGCTCACTGGAACCTAATTACGAGTCGCCACCTAATTTTAACCTAGATCAAATTAGGGATGGAGAGTCGGGTTGGGGGCTTGATATTCGACTTAATTAAGGGTTAAATTACTTTCATTACCCCTAGAAGTCGTTTTTCCTCTACTTAGTTTAATCATATTACGAGTCATTTTAACCTAAGTGCGCGTCTGATTTTTTTTATTTTTTTAACATTTTTTGACAGAAAATTAAAGTGAAAATTAAAACTACC
>JAIOTZ010000115.1:0-85507 GCA_023374045.1 Limonium bicolor | reverse complement strand
AATTTTTATTTCATAAAAATATCTTATTAATTTAGCCAAATAATTCCAGAAAACCCGTAACTTGTAAAAATCATAACTTATGTTTAAAAACTCCAAAACCATAACAATTTACATCAAAATAAACTAGATTAAATAAGGAATCTATGGTTAAAATTTCAAGTCAAAACACATTCGGGAAGGTATTTAAATTAATTCACCAAGTTAGGGTTATTTAATGGAATTTATAAAAACCTTAATAAACTTAAATCTGAAACGTTTTAATCTCGGCCGTCCGTTTCTCTTAACTACGATCGGACGGCCCGAGATCTTCGAGTTCATCAGCGACCATAGAACCGAACTCGAGTACTAATCTGTCAATTCCTCACAATCTACAGATCCAAATCCGATGATTCTTGTTCTATTAGACTCGAAATTCAATTCCGGTTCCATTGATACCAAATTCGATAGCTAACATGCGAGATTCATCCGTTTTCGATTCTGGTAAGTCGACTTAGGGTTTCAGAGGGTTTCGAGTTTTAATCTGTCAAATTCTCTCAGTATAAAGCATAATAGATGAAATTGGTAAGTGGGTTTGGTCGAAAATGCATAATCGGTTAGCATCATCGGAATAATTTGAAAGAAACTCACCGGAAATTGCAAGAACGGGGCAAAAAGTTTTCGGTTTTCTGGAAACACAATCGAACCTTGCATGTTCGAGTAGTCAACTTCGAAGCACTATAAGTTTCAGCACAGATTGAGTTAGACTATGTATAAGGGCTCATTGGAAAGATAAAACTTAGATCTACACATTGATAACTAGAACTAATCCTAACTCGCATTATACAGAAAGAAATTGACCCGAAATTTACGAGTTTACCTCTCTGTTTCGGTATGATTTTATGTGCTGAAAAATCCGGAACTTTGAGCGACTATAACTTCCAAACGGTTATGATTCAGGCTTGGGCATAAACATAAGAATTGTAGACGGATTAGATCTACACAACGAGCTAAAGAAATCAAAGTTTGGTTGAGAAACGAGGAAGTTATGGCAACGAACATTACCTGAAATCGGGTGAAACTGGAAACTGGGTTACGAACTCGAAAGTTGACAACTTTGGATCAACTTTCCCGTCGATGTAGAAGGAGTTAGGGCTTGTATGAGTTATGATTGTAAAGAGGGAATTAAGGAGAAGAGAGTGGTGAAGACGGCACTGGAAAATTCGAAGTAACGAAGAGATATAGCCGTCACAAGTTAGGTCAAAATCGGGTGGTTGTTAGAGAAAAACTAGGAGATAGAACCGACTAAGTGTTGGGGCGCACGAGAGGCTGACACGTGGCACTTTATGAAATTTTGGCTCTAAACTTCAAACTAGCATAACTTTGGCTAGGATGGTCCGTTTTTGACGTTCTTTTTATCGATCTTCATGGTTTTTTCATAACCTATTTATTGGTATAGGTTTCATGACCTGGTTTGACCATTCTCAAAAAGTCAACTCTAGCAAGGCTTAATAAGCTTTAAGGTTTCTAGAATTTTATATTGACTTTTATGTTTCAAAACAATGTTCCAACACTTCCTAAAATCTTTATATATATATGGAGTGTTTAATAATTTTCCAAAGATTTATTGACTTATAAATCTTATTATTATATTCATAATACTATATAATAATGTATAATAATTAGGGTTAAATAGGAGAAAACCCCTAAATAAATTTCACAATTCCATATACTAATTTAATATTCATAATCCCATATAATAATTTAATATTCATAATTCCATAAAATAATTTAATACTTAATACTATTATTAAAGGTTTAATAAAAGAAATCCCCTAAATTAATTTAAATTAATTTAGGGGTATTTCAGCATATCCCCCTTAAAAGAAACTTCGCCTCGAAGTTTAAAAATCAACTAATAAGCACTCACACCGCTTCGGGTGTGCTGAGACAATAAAAGTTCCAATGAAGCTCCATACCAAACCAATCCTTTATTTCCATCCATTTCCATAACAACATTCCACTCAAGATTACTCAAAATCAAACTGAATCAGGATATACCAAGATATAGCATGATGAAAATCAAAAGTCACATACTGAGTCAAAACGCAAAAAAGCACATACAAACAACCCTCTCATGCTAATACTGTTCTCCCTTTGTTAATAATGCAACGAGGCAAAATCCGGGATAACACGAAGAGAGTATGCCAGCATATCCCCTTAAAAGAGCTAAGGTACGCCCTCGTACCGCTACTAACGGCACTTCAAAGAATTCAACACCTTATTAACAGCTTTGTTGTGAATTTTACTGCACCGTTGATTTTAATCTCTGATCGTTACATATATTTATCTCTTGCTGTTAAGTATTTTTATTTCCTTGGTGGTTATAAAATTTTTACTTATGTTATTATCCATTCATTTAATGACGGTTACGATAATGTCCATATATGATCTTTTATCATATCAATTGTATTAACAAGCTATAATCAGGTGTAACATACTTGAGTAGTTTAGATAATATTTAGATCATTTAATAATCTTCCAAATTATCTTCAAGGGTTTATAGCCAACCATATTTAAAACTCTATAAAAAAATATTTTCTGACTTTCCAAGTTTCAATTGTTTTTATAATAACGATCATATTTAGACGAATCTTCAGTGTTTACTTCATAAAATTTACTTATATATTTACATAATTTCACCCAAGGCAGAATTTTAGGAAGTTCTTATAATGTAGCTCCAAAATCTGATTTCTTTATCTTAAATTTACTTTTCAAGGTAGGGACTCTATTAAAATTTTAAGTCAAATGAATTAGTCTAATGAAAACTCACTCACTCTCGATATTATTTTCCTTAAGGTTTGTTCTATGTAAGTATTCTTCTGATTATTAATCTAGTACTCTCTTAGACATGGTGACTTTGGTAAATATCACTCTTAGTGTGTCTTTTAAAATTTTATACAGGTATACTGTTAAACTTCCACGTAAACATGAGAATCTCCAGTCTTTATGTAACTCTCAATTTTTTTAAGATGCTCAATACTCAAGTATTTAAGGGTCAATGATATTTAGTTTAGTATTACTCTTCTCTCCACTCAATCTTTAAGTAACTTCTTTTATTGATTTTGATTTTTTTTTTTATATTCAACCAGGGGTGGATGTTGTATCTTGGAGTACCCAAACTTAATCCCCTTCCTCCACATATAGGTATTTTTCACCAAAGATTTAACTCAATAAACCCTTTACATTTATGAGTTTTAATACCGGACCTTAAGATACAAATTCTGGTTTGTTCATTGTGGTTAGCAATGAAATATGCCTAGCTCAAGATTTCATGATGGTAACGTCTTACCACCACTTCCCCTCAAGTTCAACACAATCCATCACCTGCGTAGAAGATTATTTACAGTTAGATGACAAGGCTTGTCTAGCCCCTAAACTTCTAGAAGTGGGTGTGCACCCCCACTACTTTCAGCCTAGGAGTTCGTCGCACCAGGCACTTCCCGTAGGGTGTTAGGTTTACGTGTTTTCTTTCTAAAGTTAACATAGAGTTTTAATGTGTTTTATAAGTTCAGATGTTGATCTTTTCTAATACGCTACTGGTTCTTTTAGCTTAATAATTTTCTAGACTTAAGATTTATCTTAAACATTATCTTTAGGTAATAAATGGATACCAAGTAGTTCATGAGATTTATTTTCAAACTTTAAAGGAGTTGAGGTACTTTCACATAATATCAATACTAATTTAGTTATGTAAAGTTCTATTTGTATACTATTTCAACCAAAAGTATTCTTTAAATTCTAGGAATTGGTGTACTAGCTTTTAAAGGATTGCATTTTAGCAGTGTATTCCCAGAATATCCTTTTGAAAAATAGCTTAATATTTAGTTTATCTCAACCAAATCTTATCGTACTTAATATAGGATGTTCCAAACTTATATATATATATATTTGTAGTTTATTGTTGGAATAGTATAACAACACATCACACTCAACAGACATTCACAAAGAAAAGTATGTAAAGGAATCGTTCACAATTCCAAAAAGGGTTAGGAGTCGTGCCTTACTGGAGTCCTCACTTCCCAATTCTACCCCAGTTCCCCAGTTTTAAGTGCACCTATAATCTAAGTATTTCACTCGGCTTGTTTTCTCGGGTTCAGAGCGTAACTATTTGTAACACCCCTATAATAAAACAATAGCGGAAAATAAACTAAAGGTGCTACAGACCATCGGGCTCCAAACACCGGTACCAACCTCACCAATTACAACCTTTACAATTAACTAAGTTACGGTCTGAACTTCGAGAAAACTTAACATAACATAACAGTAACAAAATACATTCACTCTCCATAAACCTAATCCCATCCCAATCACTCATGCTCTTCGTGGCCACCTGTAAATCAATTTGTACCTGCAAGATGAAACCAAGCAGCCCACCCCGAGAGGGGTGAGTCAGTTCCCTGGAATGGAACTGGTACAATTCTCCAAAACAAGCTTATAAAACATAACTCTTCAAAAAAAACAGTAACATGAAAACAAACTCTTAAAAGTAAAACAGAGATAGAGCACTTCAAAACAATCAAGTTAAAGAGAAAAGAAAACAAGACAATGATAGAGACAGAGAACTTCCAAACCAAGTCAACCACTTAAGTAGTCCCACCACATAGTTAGTAAGCATCCATTTCCTTAGTTAAACCCAATTCCCGTTAGGAGTAGAAAAACTCAGATAGCCACAAAGGACTAGGAATGATGAAATAGGTCCAAGAATCAACTCAAGAGTGGAATAATTTAACTGGAGAGATGGCCCCCACCGCCAAATATCAATGTCCGTATGGACGAGGGATATACAGCCCCTGCTGTCATAATTTCAATGTCCTAGTGGACGAGGGATATACAGCCCCCTGCTGTCAAATATCAATGTCCTAGTGGACGAGGGATATACAGCCCCCTGCTGTCAAATATCAATGCCCCTATGGGGGAGGGATATACAGCCCCTGCTGTTACCATTAAAGACGCGCGCACGTCGAAAGAGAGATTTCCAAGAACGACCTTTTCCAAATTCCCACTAGATCACCAACTACCCAGGGCAATACCAAAACACTCAGTCCTACAGAGTGCAGAAGCGTAAACCCTAAGCAGTCAATGTCTAACGGAACACCAAATAGAAAGAACCAATACCCATGTAAATTTCATGCTCAAGGCTCAGTTAGTCACACAAGCTGAGTTAGTCACACAACCAATTCCCTTTTAGAAATTCCTCTTGAAGTCAGTTAGCGTTTTCCAAAACATCCCACCAGTCAATCATCAAAAATATCGGAGTACGAGAAAACGTACAAAACATCCCATAGAGTCCAAAACACAACAAGCTGAGTACGAGAAATCGTACCTGGGTAACGTTGTAGCAGTTCTAATCAACTTGCGCAAACAATCAACATTACTCTGAAGAATATTAAAAGTAGTCTATCATCAAACACTTGTAGCCTATGCTACACTTAAATAAACTCCTTACTCTTATTTCAAAGTCTCAATTGTCTTTTAAGCCCTCACTTAAATGCTATGAATAACCTTTGACTTGTCTTAGAATGTTGTATAACCCAAGGTTGTAAGATGAAGGAATATATTCTTCTAACACTTGCTAATTTTTCCACTCTTATCCACTTTACCAATACTTAACCGCAATTTCCACATTAAGACCTTTATATCTTAAGTGTATTTTACATTACTCAATTAATCTTAGAATCTCAATAATAACTCTTAAGCTCAATACCTTTATTCTTACTTTAGGACAGTCATCGTATTGTAACCTATGATGGATTTATCCTAGAATACTATACTATTATTCCATAAGGTAATGATTAGGTATTTTATCAATATTTACTGGATAATCCATTATGATTAAATTTTCCCCTTAACTTAATTAAGATCTACAACCTGTACATTGGAATTATAGTGTCGTAGATGCATTTCATTACAACTTCATTGATCTTCGTTTAGAGACAACCACTAGACTCAATTACTTTATCTTTACTTTAGAATGACTTAATATTATAACCATTTAATTATCTTGTCTTAAGATGTTCAATTACTCTTCATCCTGAAACAACTATATTTTAATTAACTCAAACCCTTCCAACTCTTTTACTTAGTATCCACAAAGTATATTATTCGCTTAATTATTACCTATATAATAAGGTGTTTAGTATAACCCTTTTTGTATCCTTACTTACATTTAATTTCCTAAATATTTTATTTTAACACACATTCCCCCATAGACTATTTATAATCCTCTTATACTAACTACAACAAACTTAAGTCTTAAATACGTTTTAAATTGCTTACAAACCTAAAGTTTCAAAGGGATAACTTAATAAATTAATTTCCTTTATTGTATTTTAGGATAAACATTATATCTCGACATAAGGTAAAATCTATCTAAGAACTAAATTCTGATTCATAAGTGAAATTGTTAATTATGTAATAAGATCATCTGTTCTGAAAAATCCCCATACCTTATATTCAAATGACACATTACTATTTCCAGTGTCAAAAGGTAAATCAATATAATCTCTTATGTAACCTAGTTTCATCTAATTAAAGGTTCAATGATTTTAAGTATCAAATTTCTATTTGCAAACCTTTTTGTAAATCTTTAACTATTATGTACATCACTTATTTATAAACTCACAACCTGAATATTGGTAATAAATGTATTTTATATGGCTAACTAATTCTAAGAAACTTAAGGATTATTATTTAGAGTAATTTCCTAATCATAGTTTAATATAGTCTTATACCATAATCCCTTTTAATGATTTTGTCTCAAAATATTAAGTTATTACTCAATACTATAAATATTAAGAAATGATTAAATCTAGACTTATTTATCCTCTTCACATTTAGATGTAAAAGTAACTCATTTACTTTATTATTGTTTATATGATATGAACATTTAAATGTAAAAGTATTTCATTCATTTTATTATCAATTATATAATAAGATCTATTTGTGTAACACTTTATGTAAACTAATTACAAATATTCCTAAATTTCAACTTATTAATTCCTTAACCCAATTATAGATTTACATTGTGGACATTGACTAAATATATACATGTATTTTAATACTGTTTATATAAATCTTAGAAATTCAAGGGTAACTAAAAACTCAGTTCATAACCATAAATTAATACCACCTCATATAGTATTCTATTATTAGTATTATGTAGAGTTTTACTTTAACTCATTAATTCCTGCATATCATATTTTTTAAGGTATTTTATTTCTTTTATTTATTTATTTATCGTATATATATATCCTTCCTATTATATTTCTCACAAGGAATGTTATTTCCTTTATCTATTTTTATTGTATTTATATATATATATATACATATACCTACATTATTAAGATTTATCCAGAACACTCTTTAAGAAATTTTATTGTATTTAATTATACCTAATATCTTGTAGACATATCCAAAACTGATTTATGGTTTATAAAGTATTTCCCTTAGTTTTAGTTAAACATTAGCTTCCATATTATATATAACAAATAAAATGTAGTTTAGTTAAATTCCTTGATTCACTAAAAGTTACTTCGTAATTCCCTTTTAAATGCGTAAAAATAATACAAATATAATTTGTTCCTTAGTTTATTTAAGATGTTAACTCCCATATAATATAGTAAATAAAATGTAGGATAGTTGAATTCCTTAATTTATATAAGTTCCTACTTAAGTAAGTAAATATGCATATATGTAAATAATTTCATTTCCCTTAGAAGCTAATACAAAAAAATTTTTAAACTTACTGTTATAAAATGTTAATTTAGTTCCCTTTATTTTCCCCAGCTTAAAAGTTAATTAACAAACCTTACTTTAATTTTTGATTACATTAAAAACTTTATATTAAAGGTTATTCTTATGAAAAACTCCTAAACACAATTTTTAAAACCCTTTACCATTGCCCAAAAATTCCCAAATTTAATATACAGTAACTATAACATTTTAGACATATTATAAAATTTTTATTTCATAAAAATATCTTATTAATTTAGCCAAATAATTCCAGAAAACCCGTAACTTGTAAAAATCATAACTTATGTTTAAAAACTCCAAAACCATAACAATTTACATCAAAATAAACTAGATTAAATAAGGAATCTATGGTTAAAATTTCAAGTCAAAACACATTCGGGAAGGTATTTAAATTAATTCACCAAGTTAGGGTTATTTAATGGAATTTATAAAAACCTTAATAAACTTAAATCTGAAACGTTTTAATCTCGGCCGTCCGTTTCTCTTAACTACGATCGGACGGCCCGAGATCTTCGAGTTCATCAGCGACCATAGAACCGAACTCGAGTACTAATCTGTCAATTCCTCACAATCTACAGATCCAAATCCGATGATTCTTGTTCTATTAGACTCGAAATTCAATTCCGGTTCCATTGATACCAAATTCGATAGCTAACATGCGAGATTCATCCGTTTTCGATTCTGGTAAGTCGACTTAGGGTTTCAGAGGGTTTCGAGTTTTAATCTGTCAAATTCTCTCAGTATAAAGCATAATAGATGAAATTGGTAAGTGGGTTTGGTCGAAAATGCATAATCGGTTAGCATCATCGGAATAATTTGAAAGAAACTCACCGGAAATTGCAAGAACGGGGCAAAAAGTTTTCGGTTTTCTGGAAACACAATCGAACCTTGCATGTTCGAGTAGTCAACTTCGAAGCACTATAAGTTTCAGCACAGATTGAGTTAGACTATGTATAAGGGCTCATTGGAAAGATAAAACTTAGATCTACACATTGATAACTAGAACTAATCCTAACTCGCATTATACAGAAAGAAAATTGACCCGAAATTACGAGTTTACCTCTCTGTTTCGGTATGATTTTATGTGCTGAAAAATCCGGAACTTTGAGCGACTATAACTTCCAAACGGTTATGATTCAGGCTTGGGCATAAACATAAGAATTGTAGACGGATTAGAGATCTACACAACGAGCTAAAGAAATCAAAGTTTGGTTGAGAAACGAGGAAGTTATGGCAAGACGAACATTACCTGAAATCGGGTGAAACTGGAAACTGGGTTACGAACTCGAAAGTTGACAACTTTGGATCAACTTTCCCGTCGATGTAGAAGGAGTTAGGGCTTGTATGAGTTATGATTGTAAAGAGGGAATTAAGGAGAAGAGAGTGGTGAAGACGGCACTGGAAAATTCGAAGTAACGAGAGATATAGCCGTCACAAGTTAGGTCAAAATCGGGTTGTTAGAGAAAAACTAGGAGATAGAACCGACTAAGTGTTGGGGCGCACGAGAGGCTGACACGTGGCACTTTATGAAATTTTGGCTCTAAACTTCAAACTAGCATAACTTTGGCTAGGATGGTCCGTTTTTGACGTTCTTTTTATCGATCTTCATGGTTTTTCATAACCTATTTATTGGTATAGGTTTCATGACCTGGTTTGACCATTCTCAAAAAGTCAACTCTAGCAAGGCTTAATAAGCTTTAAGGTTTCTAGAATTTTATATTGACTTTTATGTTTCAAACAATGTTCCAACACTTCCTAAAATCTTTATAATATATATGGAGTGTTTAATAATTTTCCAAGATTTATTGACTTATAAATCTTATTATTATATTCATAATACTATATAATAATGTATAATAATTAGGGTTAAATAGGAGAAAACCCCTAAATAAATTTCACAATTCCATATACTAATTTAATATTCATAATCCCATATAATAATTTAATATTCATAATTCCATAAATAATTTAATACTTAATACTATTATTAAAGGTTTAATAAAAGAAATCCCCTAAATTAATTTAAATTAATTTAGGGGTATTTCAGCATATCCCCCTTAAAAGAAACTTCGCCTCGAAGTTTAAAAATCAACTAATAAGCACTCACACCGCTTCGGGTGTGCTGAGACAATAAAAGTTCCAATGAAGCTCCATACCAAACCAATCCTTTATTTCCATCCATTTCCATAACAACATTCCACTCAAGATTACTCAAAATCAAACTGAATCAGGATATACCAAGATATAGCATGATGAAAATCAAAAGTCACATACTGAGTCAAAACGCAAAAACCAAGCACATACAAACACCTCTCATTCTGCTAATACTGTTCTCCCTTTGTTAATAATGCAACGAGGCATAATCCGGATGAGATAACGAAGGAGGAGTATGCCAGCATATCCCCCTTAAAAGAGCTAAGGTACGCCCTCGTACCGCTACTAACGGCACATTCAAAGAATTCAACACCTTATTAACAGCTTTGTTGTGAATTTTACTGCACCGTTGATTTTCTCTGATCGTTACATATATTGTATCTCTTGCTTGTTAAGTATTTGTATTTCCTTGGTGGTTATAAAATTTTTACCTTATGATTATTATCCATTCATTTAATGACGGTTACGAATAATATGTCCATATATGATCTTTTATCATATCAATTGTATTAACAAGCTATAAATCAGGTGTAACATACTTGAGTAGTTTAGAATAATATTTTAGATCATTTAATAATCTTCCAAAATTATCTTCAAGGGTTTATAGCCAACCATATGTTAAAACTCTATAAAATAAATATTTTCTATGACTTTCCAAGTTTCAATTGTTTTTATAATTAACGATCATATTTTAGACGAATGTGTTTACTTCATAAAATTTACTTATTATATATTTACATAATTTCACCCAAGGCAGAATTTTAGGAAGTTCTTATAATGTAGCTCCAAAATCTGATTTCTTTATCTTAAAATTTACTTTTCAAGGTAGGGACTCTATATAAAATTTTAAGTCAAATGAATTAGTCTAATGAAAACTCACTCACTCTCGATAATTATTTTCCTTAAGGTTTGTTCTATGTAAGTATTCTTCTGATTATTAAATCTTAGTACTCTCTTAGACAATGGTGACTTTTGGTAAATATCACTCTTAGTGTGTCTTTTAAAATTTTATACAGGGATACTGCTAAACTTCCACGTAAACATGAGAATCTCCAGTCTTTATGTAACTCTCAATTTTTTTTTAAGATGCTCAATACTCAAGTATTTAAGGGTCAATGATATTTAGTTTAGTATTACTCTTCTCTCCACTCAATCTTTAAGTAACTTCTTTTATTGATTTTGATTTTTTTTTTATATTCAACCAGGGGTGGATGTTGTATCTTGGAGTACCCAAACTTAATCCCCTTCCTCCACATATAGGTATTTTTCACCAAAGATTTAACTCAATAAACCCTTTACATTTATGAGTTTTAATACCGGACCTTAAGATACAAATTCTGGTTTGTTCACTGTGGTTAGCAATGAAATATGCCTAGCTCAAGATTTCATGATGGTAACGTCTTACCACCACTTCCCCTCAAGTTCAACACAATCCATCACCTGCGTAGAAGATTATTTACAGTTAGATGACAAGGCTTGTCTAGCCCCTAAACTTCTAGAAGTGGGTGTGCACCCCCACTACTTTCAGCCTAGGAGTTCGTCGCACCAGGCACTTCCCGTAGGGTGTTAGGTTTACGTGTTTTCTTTCTAAAGTTAACATAGAGTTTTAATGTGTTTTATAAGTTCAGATGTTGATCTTTTCTAATACGCTACTGGTTCTTGTTAGCTTAATAATTTTCTAGACTTAAGATTTATCTTAAACATTATCTTTAGGTAATAAATGGATACCAAGTAGTTCATGAGATTTATTTTCAAACTTTAAAGGAGTTGAGTACTTTCACATAATATCAATACTAATTTAGTTATGTAAAGTTCTATTTGTATACTATTTTCAACCAAAAGTATTCTTTAAAATTCTAGGAATTGGTGTACTAGCTTTTAAAGGATTGCATTTTTAGCAGTGTATTCTCCATGAATATCCTTTTGAAAAATAGCTTAATATTTAGTTTATCTCAACCAAAATCTTATCGTACTTAATATAGGATGTTCCAAACTTATATATATATATATATTTTGTAGTTTATTGTTGGAATAGTATAACAACACATCACACTCAACAGACATTCACAAAGAAAAGTATGTAAAGGAATCGTTCACAATTCCAAAAAGGGTTAGGAGTCGTGCCTTACTGGAGTCCTCACTTCCCAATTCTACCCCAGTTCCCCAGTTTTAAGTGCACCTATAATCTAAGTATTTCACTCGGCTTGTTTTCTCGGGTTCAGAGCGTAACTATTTGTAACACCCCTATAATAATAAAACAATAGCGGAAAATAAACTAAAGGTGCTACAGACCATCGGGCTCCAAACACCCGGTACCAACCTCACCAATTACAACCTTTACAATTAACTAAGTTACGGTCTGAACTTCGAGAAAACTTAACATAACATAACAGTAACAAAATACATTCACTCTCCATAAACCTAATCCCATCCCAATCACTCATGCTCTTCGTGGCCACCTGTAAATCAATTTGTACCTGCAAGATGAAACCAAGCAGCCCACCCCGAGAGGGGTGAGTCAGTTCCCTGGAATGGAACTGGTACAATTCTCCAAAACAAGCTTATAAAACATAACTCTTCAAAAAAAAACAGTAACATGAAAACAAACTCTTAAAAGTAAAACAGAGATAGAGCACTTCAAAACAATCAAGTTAAAGAGAAAAGAAAACAAGACAATGATAGAGACAGAGAACTTCCAAACCAAGTCAACCACTTAAGTAGTCCCACCACATAGTTAGTAAGCATCCATTTCCTTAGTTAAACCCAATTCCCGTTAGGAGTAGAAAAACTCAGATAGCCACAAAGGACTAGGAATGATGAAATAGGTCCAAGAATCAAGAACTCAAGAGTGGAATAATTTAACTGGGAGAGATGGCCCCCACCGCCAAATATCAATGTCCGTATGGACGAGGGATATACAGCCCCCTGCTGTCATAATTTCAATGTCCTAGTGGACGAGGGATATACAGCCCCCTGCTGTCAAATATCAATGTCCTAGTGGACGAGGGATATACAGCCCCCTGCTGTCAAATATCAATGCCCCTATGGGGGAGGGATATACAGCCCCCTGCTGTTACCATTAAAGACGCGCGCACGTCGAAAGAGAGATTTCCAAGAATGACCTTTTCCAAATTCCCACTAGATCACCAACTACCCAGGGCAATACCAAAACACTCAGTCCTACAGAGTGCAGAAGCGTAAACCCTAAGCAGTCAATGTCTAACGGAACACCAAATAGAAAGAACCAATACCCATGTAAATTTCATGCTCAAGGCTCAGTTAGTCACACAAGCTGAGTTAGTCACACAACCAATTCCCTTTTAGAAATTCCTCTTGAAGTCAGTTAGCGTTTTCCAAAACATCCCACCAGTCAATCATCAAAAATATCGGAGTACGAGAAAACGTACAAAACATCCCATAGAGTCCAAAACACAACAAGCTGAGTACGAGAAATCGTACCTGGGTAACGTTGTAGCAGTTCTAATCAACTTGCGCAAACAATCAACATTACTCTGAAGAATATTAAAAGTAGTCTATCATCAAACACTTGTAGCCTATGCTACACTTAAATAAACTCCTTACTCTTATTTCAAAGTCTCAATTGTCTTTTAAGCCCTCACTTAAATGCTATGAATAACCTTTGACTTGTCTTAGAATGTTGTATAACCCAAGGTTGTAAGATGAAGGAATATATTCTTCTAACACTTGCTAATTTTTCCACTCTTATCCACTTTACCAATACTTAACCGCAATTTCCACATTAAGACCTTTATATCTTAAGTGTATTTTAAATTACTCAATTAATCTTAGAATCTCAATAATAACTCTTAAGCTCAATACCTTTATTCTTACTTTAGGACAGTCATCGTATTGTAACCTATGATGGATTTATCCTAGAATACTATACTATTATTCCATAAGGTAATGATTAGGTATTTTATCAATATTTACTGGATAATCCATTATGATTAAATTTTCCCCTTAACTTAATTAAGATCTACAACCTGTACATTGGAATTATAGTGTCGTAGATGCATTTCATTACAACTTCATTGATCTTCGTTTAGAGACAACCACTAGACTCAATTACTTTATCTTTACTTTAGAATGACTTAATATTATAACCATTTAATTATCTTGTCTTAAGATGTTCAATTACTCTTCATCCTGAAACAACTATATTTTAATTAACTCAAACCCTTCCAACTCTTTTACTTAGTATCCACAAAGTATATTATTCGCTTAATTATTACCTATATAATAAGGTGTTTAGTATAACCCTTTTATGTATCCTTACTTACATTTAATTTCCTAAATATTTTATTTTAACACACATTCCCTCCATAGACTATTTATAATCCTCTTATACTAACTACAACAAACTTAAGTCTTAAATACGTTTTAAATTGCTTACAAACCTAAAGTTTCAAAGGATAACTTAATAAATTAATTTCCTTTATTGTATTTAGGATAAACATTATATCTCGACATAAGGTAAATCTATCTAAGAACTAAATTCTGATTCATAAGTGAAATTGTTAATTATGTAATAAGATCATCTGTTCTGAAAAATCCCCATACCTTATATTCAAATGACACATTACTATTTCCAGTGTCAAAAGGTAAATCAATATAATCTCTTATGTAACCTAGTTTCATCTAATTAAAGGTTCAATGATTTTAAGTATCAAATTTCTATTTGCAAACCTTTTGTAAATCTTTAACTATTATGTACACACTTATTTATAAACTCACAACCTGAATATTGGTAATAAATGTATTTATATGGCTAACTAATTCTAAGAAACTTAAGGATTATTATTTAGAGTAATTTCCTAATCATAGTTTAATATAGTCTTATACCATAATCCCTTTTAATGATTTTGTCTCAAAATATTAAGTTATTACTCAATACTATAAATATTAAGAAATGATTAAATCTAGACTTATTTATCCTCTTCACTTTAGATGTAAAAGTAACTCATTTACTTTATTATTGTTTATATGATATGAACATTTAAATGTAAAAGTATTTCATTCATTTTATTATCAATTATATAATAAGATCTATTTGTGTAACACTTTATGTAAACTAATTACAAATATTCCTAAATTTCAACTTATTAATTCCTTAACCCAATTATAGATTTACATTGTGGACATTGACTAAATATATACATGTATTTTAATACTGTTTATATAAATCTTAGAAATTCAAGGGTAACTAAAAACTCAGTTCATAACCATAAATTAATACCACCTCATATAGTATTCTATTATTAGTATTATGTAGAGGTTTTACTTTAACTCATTAATTCCTGCATATCAATTTTTATAAGGTATTTTATTTCTTTTATTTATTTTTTTATATATATATATATATCCTTCCTATTATATTTCTCACAAGGAATGTTATTTCCTTTATCTATTATTGTATTATATATATATATATACATATACCTACATATATTAAGATTTATCCAGAACACTCTTTAAGAAATTTTATTGTATTTAATTATACCTAATATCTTGTAGACATATCCAAAACTGATTTATGGTTTATAAAGTATTTCCCTTAGTTTTAGTTAAACACATTAGCTTCCATATTATATATAACAAATAAAATGTAGTTTAGTTAAATTCCTTGATTCACTAAAGTTACTTCGTAATTCCCTTTTATAAATGCGTAAAAATAATACAAATATATATTTGTTCCTTAGTTTATTTAAGATGTTAACTCCCATATAATATAATAAATAAAATGTAGGATAGTTGAATTCCTTAATTTATATAAGTTCCTACTTAAGTAAGTAAATATGCATATATGTAAATAATTTCATTTCCTTAGAAGCTAATACAAAAACATTTTTAAACTTACTGTTATAAAATGTTAATTTAGTTCCCTTTATTTTCCCCAGCTTAAAAGTTAATTAACAAACCTTACTTTAATTTTTGATTACATTAAAAACTTTATATTAAAGGTTATTCTTATGAAAAACTCCTAAACACAATTTTTAAAACCCTTTACCATTGCCCAAAAATTCCCAAATTTAATATACAGTAACTATAACATTTTAGACATATTATAAAATTTTTATTTCATAAAAATATTTTAATTTAGCCAAATAATTCCAGAAAACCCGTAACTTGTAAAAATCATAACTTATGTTTAAAAACTCCAAAACCATAACAATTTACATCAAAATAAACTAGATTAAATAAGGAATCTATGGTTAAAATTTCAAGTCAAAACACATTCGGGAAGGTATTTAAATTAATTCACCAAGTTAGGGTTATTTAATGGAATTTATAAAAACCTTAATAAACTTAAATCTGAAACGTTTTAATCTCGGCCGTCCGTTTCTCTTAACTACGATCGGACGGCCCGAGATCTTCGAGTTCATCAGCGACCATAGAACCGAACTCGAGTACTAATCTGTCAATTCCTCACAATCTACAGATCCAAATCCGATGATTCTTGTTCTATTAGACTCGAAATTCAATTCCGGTTCCATTGATACCAAATTCGATAGCTAACATGCGAGATTCATCCGTTTTCGATTCTGGTAAGTCGACTTAGGGTTTCAGAGGGTTTCGAGTTTTAATCTGTCAAATTCTCTCAGTATAAAGCATAATAGATGAAATTGGTAAGTGGGTTTGGTCGAAAATGCATAATCGGTTAGCATCATCGGAATAATTTGAAAGAAACTCACCGGAAATTGCAAGAACGGGGCAAAAAGTTTTCGGTTTTCTGGAAACACAATCGAACCTTGCATGTTCGAGTAGTCAACTTCGAAGCACTATAAGTTTCAGCACAGATTGAGTTAGACTATGTATAAGGGCTCATTGGAAAGATAAAACTTAGATCTACACATTGATAACTAGAACTAATCCTAACTCGCATTATACAGAAAGAAAATTGACCCGAAATTACGAGTTTACCTCTCTGTTTCGGTATGATTTTATGTGCTGAAAAATCCGAAACTTTGAGCGACTATAACTTCCAACGGTTATGATTCAGGCTTGGGCATAAACATAAGAATTGTAGACGGATTAGAGATCTACACAACGAGCTAAAGAAATCAAATTTGGTTGAGAAACGAGGAAGTTATGGCAAGACGAACATTACCTGAAATCGGGTGAAACTGGAAACTGGGTTACGAACTCGAAAGTGACAACTTGGATCAACTTTCCCGTCGATGTAGAAGGAGTTAGGGCTTGTATGAGTTATGATTGTAAAGAGGGAATTAAGGAGAAGAGAGTGGTGAAGACGGCACTGGAAAATTCGAAGTAACGAGAGAGATATAGCCGTCACAAGTTAGGTCAAAATCGGTGTTGTGGAGAAAAATAGGAGATAAACCGACTAAGTGTTGGGCGCACGAGAGGCTGACACGTGGCACTTTATGAAATTTTGGCTCTAAACTTCAAACTAGCATAACTTTGGCTAGGATGATCCGTTTTTGACGTTCTTTTTATCGATCTTCATGGTTTTTCATAACCTATTTATTGGTATAGGTTTCATGACCTGGTTTGACCATTCTCAAAAAGTCAACTCTAGCAAGGCTTAATAAGCTTTAAGGTTTCTAGAATTTTATATTGACTTTTATGTTTCAAAACAATGTTCCAACACTTCCTAAAATCTTTATAATATATGGAGTGTTTAATAATTTTCCAAGATTTATTGACTTATAAATCTTATTATTAATTCATAATACTATATAATAATGTATAATAATTAGGGTTAAATAGGAGAAAACCCCTAAATAAATTTCACAATTCCATATACTAATTTAATATTCATAATCCCATATAATAATTTAATATTCATAATTCCATAAATAATTTAATACTTAATAGTATTATTAAAGGTTTAATAAAAGAAATCCCCTAAATTAATTTAAATTAATTTAGGGGTATTTCAGCATATCCCCCTTAAAAGAAACTTCGCCTCGAAGTTTAAAAATCAACTAATAAGCACTCACACCGCTTCGGGTGTGCTGAGACAATAAAAGTTCCAATGAAGTTCCATACCAAACCAATCCTTTATTTCCATCCTTCCATAACAACATTCCACTCAAGATTACTCAAAATCAAACTGAATCAGGATATACCAAGATATAGCATGATGAAAATCAAAAGTCACATACTGAGTCATAATGCAAAAACCAAGCACATACAAACACCTCTCATTCTGCTAATACTGTTCTCCCTTTGCTAATAATGCAACGAGGCATAATCCGGATGAGATAACGAAGGAGGAGTATGCCAGCATATCCCCCTTAAAAGAGCTAAGGTACGCCCTCGTACCGCTACTAATGGCACATTCAAAGAATTCAACACCTTATTAACCAGCTTTGTGTGAATTTTACTGCACCGTTGATTTATCTGATCGTTACATATATTTGTATCTCTTGATTGTTATGTATTTGTATTTCCTTGGTGGTTATAAAATTTTATCTTATGATTATTATCCATTCATTTAATGACGGTACGAATTATATGTCCATATGATCATTTATCATATCAATTTATTACAAGCTATAAACCAGGTGTAACGTACTTGAGTAGTTTATAATATATTTAGATCATTTAATAATCTTCCAAAATTATCTTCAAGGGTTTATTAGCCAACCATATGTTAAAACTCTATAAGATAAATATTTTCTGTGACTTTCAAGTTTCAATTGTTTTATAATTAACGATCATATTTTAGAATTCATTCAGTTTACTTTATAAAATTTACTTATTATATATTTACATAATTCACCCAAGGAGAATTTTAGGAAGTTCTTATCTGTAGCTCCAAAATCTGATTTCTTTATCTTAAAATTTATTTTTAAGGTAGGGACTCTATATAAAATTTTAAGTCAAATGAATTAGTCTAATGAAAACTCACTCACTCTTGATAATTATTTTCCTTAAGGTTTGTTCTATGTAAGTATTCTTCTGATTATTAAATCTTAGTACTCTCTTAGACAATGGTGGCTTTTGGTAAATATCACTCTTAGTGTGTCTTTTAAAATTTTATACTGTATAATGTTAAACTTCCAAGTAAACATGAGATTTTCAATCTTTAAGTAACTCTCAATTTTTTTTTAAGATGCTCAATACTCAAGTATTTAAGGATCAATGATACTTAGTTTAGTATTACTCTTCTCTTCACTCAATCTTTAAGTAACTTCTTTTATTGATGTTTTTTTTATATCAACCAGGGGTAGATGTTGTATCTTGGAGTACCCAAACTTAATCCCCTTCCTCCATATATAGGTATTTTCACCAAAGATTTAACTCAATAAACCCTTTACATTTATGAGTTTTAATACCGGATCTTAAGATACAAATTTTGTTTGTTCATTGTGGTTAGCAATGAAATATGCCTAGCTCAAGATTTCATGATGGTAACGTCTTACCACCACTTCCCCTCAAGTTCAACACAATCCATCCTGCGTAGAAGATTATTTACAGTTAGATGACAAGGCTTGTCTAGCCCCTAAACTTCTAGAAGTGGGTGTGCACCCCCACTACTTTCAGCCTAGGAGTTCGTCGCACCAGGCACTTCCCGTAGGGTGTTAGGTTTACGTGTTTTCTTTCTAAAGTTAACATAGAGTTTTAATGTGTTTTATAAGTTCAGATGTTGATCTTTTCTAATACGCTACTGGTTCTTGTTAGCTTAATAATTTTCTAGACTTAAGATTTATCTTAAACATTATCTTTAGGTAATAAATTGATACCAAGTAGTTCATGAGATTTATTTTCAAACTTTAAAGGAGTTGAAGTACTTTCACATAATATCAATACTAATTTAGTTATGTAAAGTTTCTTTGTATACTGTTTTCAACCAAAAGTATTCTTTAAAATTCTAGGAATTTGTGTACTAGCTTTTAAAGGATTGCATTTTTAGCAATGTATTCTCCATGAATGCTTTTGAAAAATAGCTTAATATTTGGTTTATCTCAACCAAAATCTTATCGTACTTAATATAGGATGTTCCAAACTTATATATATATATATATTTTGTAGTTTATTGTTGGAGTATAACAACACATCACACTCAACAGACATTCAAAAAGAAAAGTTGTAAGGAATCGTTCACAATTCCAAAAAGGGTTAGGAGTCGTGCCTTACTGGAGTCCTCACTTCCCAATTCTACCCCAGTTCCCCAGTTTTAAGTGCACCTATAATCTAAGTATTTCACTCGGCTTGTTTTCTCGGGTTCAGAGCGTAACTATTCTGTAACACCCCTATAATAATAAAACAATAGCGGAAAATAAACTAAAGGTGCTACAGACCATCGGGCTCCAAACACCCGGTACCAACCTCACCAATTACAACCTTTACAATTAACTAAGTTACGGTCTGAACTTCGAGAAAACTTAACATAACATAACAGTAAAAAACATTCACTCTCCAAAACCTAGTCCCATCCCAACACTCATCTCTTCGTGGCCACCTGTAAATCAATTGTACCTGCAAGATGAAACCAAGCAGCCCACCCCGAAGGGGGGTCAGTTCCCTGGAATGGAACTGGTACAATTCTCCAAAAACAAACTTATAAAACATAACTCTTCAAAAAAAGTAACATGAAAACAAACTCTTAAAAGTAAAACAGAGATAAGCACTTCAAAACAATCAAGTTAAAGAGAAAGAAAACAAGACAATGATAGAGAAGAGAACTTCCAAACAAGTCATCCACTTAAGTAGTCACACCACATAGTTAGTAAGCATCCATTTTTAGTTAGAACCAATTCCCGTTAGGAGTAGAAAAACTCAGATAGTCACAAAGGACTAGGAATGATGAAATAGATCCAAGAATCAAGAACTCAAGAGTGGAATAATTTAACTGGGAGAGATGGCCCCCACCGCCAATATCAATGTCCGTATGGACGAGGGATATACAGCCCCCTGCTGTCATAATTTCAATGTCCTAGTGGACGAGGGATATACAGCCCCCTGCTGTCAAATATCAATGTCCTAGTGGACGAGGGATATACAGCCCCCTGCTGTCAAATATCAATGCCCCTATGGGGGAGGGATATACAGCCCCCTGCTGTTACCATTAAAGACGCGCGCACGTCGAAAGAGAGATTTCCAAGAACGACCTTTTCCAAATTCCCACTAGATCACCAACTACCCAGGGCAATACCAAAACACTCAGTCCTACAGAGTGCAGAAGCGTAAACCCTAAGCAGTCAATGTCTAACGGACACCAAATAGAAAGAACCAATACCCATGTAAATTTCATGCTCAAGGCTCAGTTAGTCACACAAGCTGAGTTAGTCACACAACCAATTCCCTTTTAGAAATTCCTCTTGAAGTCAGTTAGCGTTTTCCAAAACATCCCACCAGTCAATCATCAAAAATATCGGAGTACGAGAAAACGTACAAAACATCCCATAGAGTCCAAAACACAACAAGCTGAGTACGAGAAATCGTACCTGGGTAACGTTGTAGCAGTTCTAATCAACTTGCGCAAACAATCAACATTACTCTGAAGAATATTAAAAGTAGTCTATCATCAAACACTTGTAGCCTATGCTACACTTAAATAAACTCCTTACTCTTATTTCAAAGTCTCAATTGTCTTTTAAGCCCTCACTTAAATGCTATGAATAACCTTTGACTTGTCTTAGAATGTTGTATAACCCAAGGTTGTAAGATGAAGGAATATTCTTCTAACACTTGCTAATTTTCCACTCTTATCCACTTTACCAATACTTAACCGCAATTCCACATTAAGACCTTTATATCTTAAGTGTATTTTACATTACTCAATTAATCTTAGAATCTCAATAATAACTCTTAAGCTCAATACCTTTATTCTTACTTTAGGACAGTCATCGTATTGTAACCTATGATGGATTTATCCTAGAATACTATACTATATTCCATAAGGTAATGATTAGGTATTTTATCAATATTTACTGGATAATCCATTATGATTAAATTTTCCCCTTAACTTAATTAAGATCTACAACCTGTACATTGGAATTATAGTGTCGTAGATGCATTTCATTACAACTTCATTGATCTTCGTTTAGAGACAACACTAGACTCAATTACTTTATCTTTACTTTAGAATGACTTAATATTATAACCATTAATTATCTTGTCTTAAGATGTTCAATTACTCTTCATCCTGAAACAACTATATTTTAATTAACTCAAACCCTTCCAACTCTTTTACTTAGTATCCACAAAGTATATTATTCGCTTAATTATTACCTTATAATAAGGTGTTTAGTATAACCCGTTTTATGTATCCTTACTTACATTTAATTCCTAAATATTTTATTTTAACACACATTCCCTCCATAGACTATTTATAATCCTCTTATACTAACTACAACAAACTTAAGTCTTAAATACGTTTTAAATTGCTCTACAACCTAAAGTTTCAAAGGGATACTTAATAATTAATTTCCTTTATTGTATTTAGGATAAACATTATCTCTCGACATAAGTAAAATCTATCTAAGAACTAAATTCTGATCAGTGAAATTGTTAATTATGTAATAATCATCTGTTCTGAAATCCCCATACCTTATATTCAAATGACACATTACTATTCCAGTGTCAAAAGGTAAATCAATATAATCTCTTATGTAACCTAGTTTCATCTAATTAAAGGTTCAATGATTTTAAGTATCAATTTCTATTGCAAACCTTTTTGTAATCTTTAACTATTATGACATCACTTATTTATAAACTCACACCTGAATATTGGTAATAAATGTATTTTATATATGGCTAACTAATTCTAAGAAACTTAAGGATTATTATTTAGAGTAATTTCCTAATCATAGTTAATATAGTCTTATACCATAATCCCTTTTAATGATTTTGTCTCAAAATATTAAGTTATTACTCAATACTATAAATATTAAGAATGATTAAATCTAGACTTATTTATCCTCTTCACATTTAGATGTAAAAGTAACTCATTTACTTTATTATTGTTTATATGATATGAACATTTAAATGTAAAAGTATTTATTCATTTTATTATCAATTATATAATAAGATCTATTTGTGTAACACTTTATGTAAACTAATTACAAATATTCCTAAATTTCAACTTATTAATTCCTTAACCCAATTTAGATTTACACTTGTTGACATTACTAAATATATACATGTATTTTAATACTGTTTATATAAATCTTAGAAATTCAAGGGTAACTAAAAACTCAGTTCATAACCATAAATTAATACCACCTCATATAGTATTCTATTATTAGTATTATGTAGAGGTTTTACTTTAACTCATTAATTCCTGCATATCATATTACTATAAGGTATTTTATTTCTTTTATTTATTTATTTATCGTATATAGATATATATCCTTCCTCTATTATATTTCTCACAAGGAATGTTATTTCCTTATCTATTTTATTGTATATATATATTATATATCATATACCTACATATATTAAGATTTATCCAGAACACTCTTTAAAAATTTTGTATTTAATTATACCTAATATCTTGTAGACATATCCAAACTGATTTATGGTTTATAAAGTATTTCCCTTAGTTTAGTTAAACACATTAGCTTCCATATTATAATAACAAATAAAATGTAGTTTAGTTAAATTCCTGATTCACTAAAAGTTACTTCGTAATTCCCTTTTAAAATGCGTAAAAATAATACAATATATATTTGTTCCTTAGTTTATTTAAGATGTTAACTCCCATATAATATAGTAAATAAAATGTAGGATAGTTGAATTCCTTAATTTATATAAGTTCCTACTTAAGTAAGTAAAATATGCATATATGTAAATAATTTCATTTCCCTTAGAAGCTAATACAAAAACATTTTTAAACTTACTGTTATAAAATGTTAATTTAGTTCCTTTATTTTCCCCAGCTTAAAAGTTAATAACAAACCTTACTTTAATTTTTGATTACATTAAAACTTTATATTAAAGGTTATTCTTATGAAAACTCCTAAACACAATTTTTAAAACCCTTTACCATTGCCCAAAAATTCCCAAATTTAATATACAGTAACTATAACATTTTAGACATATTATAAAATTTTTATTTCATAAAAATATCTTTTTAATTTAGCCAAATAATTCCAGAAAACCCGTAACTTGTAAAAACATAACTTATGTTTAAAAACTCTAAAACCATAATAATTTACATCAAATAAACTAGATTAAATAAGGAATCTTGGTTAAAATTTCATCACAAAACACATTCGGGAAGGTATTTAAATTAATTCACCAAGTTAGGGTTATTTAATGGAATTTATAAAAACCTTAATAAACTTAAATCTGAAACGTTTTAATCTCGGCCGTCCGTTTCTCTTAACTACGATCGGACGGCCCGAGATCTTCGAGTTCATCAGCGACCATAGAACCGAACTCGAGTACTAATCTGTCAATTCCTCACAATCTACAGATCCAAATCCGATGATTCTTGTTCTATTAGATCGAATTCAATTCCGGTTCCATTGATACCAAATTCGATAGCTAACATGCGAGATTCATCCGTTTTCGATTCTGGTAAGTCGACTTAGGGTTTCAGAGGGTTTCGAGTTTTAATCTGTCAAATTCTCTCATAAAGCATAATAGATGAAATTGGTAAGTGGGTTTGGTCGAAAATGCATAATCGTTAGCATCATCGGAATAATAATTGAAGAAACTCACCGGAAATTGCAAGAACGGGGCAAAAAGTTTTCGGTTTTGGAAACACAATCGAACCTTGCATGTTCGAGTAGTCAACTTCGAAGCACTATAAGTTTCAGCACAGATTGAGTTAGACTATGTATAAGGGCTCATTGGAAGATAAAACTTAGATCTACACATTGATAACTAGAACTAATCCTAACTCGCATTATACAGAAAGAATTGACCCGAAAGTTACGAGTTTACCTCTCTGTCGGTATGATTTTATGTGCTGAAAAATCCGGAACTTTGAGCGACTATAACTTCCAACGGTTATGATTCAGGCTTGGGCATAAACATAAGAATGTAGACGGATTAGAGATCTACACAACGAGCTAAAGAATCAAAAGTTTGGTTGAGAAACGAGGAAGTTGGTAAGACGAACATTACCTGAAATCGGGTGAAACTGGAAACTGGGTTACGAACTCGAAAGTTGACAACTTTGGATCAACTTTCCCGTCGATGTAGAAGGAGTTAGGGCTTGTATGAGTTATGATTAAAGAGGAATTAAGGAGAAGAGAGTGGTGAAGACGGCACTGGAAAATTCGAAGTAACGAGAGAGATATAGCCGTCACAAGTTAGGTCAAAATCGGGTGGTTGTTAGAGAAAACTAGGAGATAGAACCGACTAAGTGTTGGGGCGCACGAGAGGCTGACACGTGGCACTTTATGAAATTTTGGCTCTAAACTTCAAACTAGCATAACTTTGGCTAGGATGGTCCGTTTTTGACGTTCTTTTTATCGATCTTCATGGTTTTTCATAACCTATTTATTGGTATAGGTTTCATGACCTGGTTTGACCATTCTCAAAAAGTCAACTCTAGCAAGGCTTAATAAGCTTTAAGGTTTCTAGAATTTTATATTGACTTTTATGTTTCAAAACAATGTTCCAACACTTCCTAAAATCTTTATAATATATGGAGTGTTTAATAATTTTCCAAAGATTTATTGACTTATAAATCTTATTATTATATTCATAATACTATATAATAATGTATAATAATTAGGGTTAAATAGGAGAAAACCCCTAAATAAATTTCACAATTCCATATACTAATTTAATATTCATAATCCCATATAATATTTATATTCATAATTCCATAAAATAATTTAATACTTAATACTATTATTAAAGGTTTAATAAAAGAAATCCCCTAAATTAATTTAAATTAATTTAGGGGTATTTCAGCATATCCCCCTTAAAAGAAACTTCGCCTCGAAGTTTAAAAATCAACTAATAACTCACACCGCTTCGGGTGTGCTGAGACAATAAAAGTTCCAATGAAGCTCCATACCAAACCATCCTTTATTTCCATCCATTTCCATAACAACATTCCACTCAAGATTACTCAAAATCAAACTGAATCAGGATATACCAAGATATAGCATGATGAAAATCAAAAGTCACATACTGAGTCAAAACGCAAAAACCAAGCACATACAAACACCTCTCATTCTGCTAATACTGTTCTCCCTTTGCTAATAATGCAACGAGGCATAATCCGGATGAGATAACGAAGGAGGAGTATGCCAGCATATCCCCCTTAAAAGAGCTAAGGTACGCCCTCGTACCGCTACTAACGGCACATTCAAAGAATTCAACACCTTATTAACAGCTTTGTTGTGAATTTTACTGCACCGTTGATTTTATCTCTGATCGTTACATATATTTGTATCTCTTGCTTGTTAAGTATTTGTATTTCCTTGGTGGTTATAAAATTTTTACCTTATGATTATTATCCATTCATTTAATGACGGTTACGAATAATATGTCCATATATGATCTTTTATCATATCAATGTGATACCCTAGACAAAAGAATGAACATTATGACCTTAGAAAATCCATCTTGGTATACAGGGACAGTTAAGCTTAATGACATTGTTCGAAAACCAAATTAGAATCAGAATGGATTAGGGTTTAGTGGAGTTGAACCAGTTGTGTCCAATATTAAGCCCATGAAACAATACACACATGCTAGATACACTAAAATAAAAACATCCTTTGCTCACACCAAATCTCATAGACGATTAGAATGTGGTTACTGTCACTTTCACGGTCATCATATTAGTACGTGTCATAAGTTGCAACGGAAAAATGCCAGAACTACTTGGTCTAATACTGTTAGATATGCTATCATGTATTCATATCGACCTAAACAACAATGGGTCCCTAAGAGTTTTTAATATCTATCTTGTTTTGCCCCCCTTTGTGTTTCATGAGTATACAAATGGATCTAATCTATGGCTTATGGATAGTGGTTGTTCACGCCATATGACTGGGGATCTCACGCTATTCCGAGAATTGGAGGGACTACATGAAGGGTTTGCCACCTTTGGAAACAATGGGAAAGGTCATATAATTGCAGTGGGTACTGTAGGAGACAAAACAAGAGTAAAAGATGTTTGTTTGGTTGATGGTCTTGAGCACAACCTGTTGAGTGTTTCACAACTTTACGACAAAGGACCGTCCTCTATCACTTTTGATTCACATGGTTTCATAGTCTCTAGATATAGCTACTGGAGTTCCCTTATTGAAGGGATACAGAAGGGGAAATCTGTATTTGGTGGACGTTAACTCACACGTACTGGATGCAACATGTCTAACTGTATCGACTTTCAGTACAAACCTGTGGCATCAACGGCTGGGTCACACACACACCAAATTGATCAATAAGCTTCGATCAAAATATCTTGTGGAAGGGTTACCATCGTCCGTGCTGCATGAAGAGAGTCCTTACAGCGCATGTCTCTTGAACAAGCAAACCCACTCACCACATACTCCAAAAGCAATTGTGTCTACTTCGGCGGTCCTAGAGCTTGTACACATGGATTTAGTTGGTCCTATGCATACCATGACACGTGTTGGCCAACAATACATCTTTATAATTGTAGATGACTACTCTCGATTGACCTAGATCTATTTGCTTCATAGTAAATCAGACACCTTTGATTCCTTTAAAGGATTTTGTATTTAAATTCAGTGTCAACTGGGACTACCCCTACGTACTATTTGGTCTGACAACGACACAAAATTTGTTAATTAGCATTTCCGACAGTTCTATACTTATCAAGGCATTACTCACACATTTTCTGCTTCACGGACACCGCAATAAAATGGTGTTGTAGAAAGGAATAATCGAGCTCTAGTTGAGATGGCACGGACTATGTTAAATGCTAGTGGTTTGGCACCAAGTTTTTGGGGGAGAAGCGATCAATACAACGTGTTATATTCTGAATCGAGCACGGATCAGACCAATACTGAATCAAACTCCATATCAATTGGTGAAAGGCAAACTTCATCTATTCGTCACTTTAAGGTATTTGGGTGTCGATGTTTTATTCTTCATAATGGTAAACATGCCACAAGCAAGTTTGATACATGAGGAGATGAATGAGTATTTTTGGGCTACTCCACTACCAGCAAAGCATACCGTATTTTAAATAAACGCACTCTTGTTGTGGAAAAATCAATTTATGTGAGCTTTGATGAAACTAACTTTGGATTTCGTAACCGACAAAACATCAGTGCTGAGCTGAGCATTGACGACTCCTTAGACTCTGATGATTCAGACTCAGATCCCATGCTTCCTTCAACCCAGATCTCCCCCGATGCATCATAAGTGGAAACTACTTCTACTCCATCTTCATTATCACAGACTCCTACGGATGTTGATGCTATCCCCATGCAAACTGAAACTTCAACTGGATCAGATACGTCAACTGGATCAGATACGTCAAGTGGATCCGATAGTAATCCAAGGACATCATCTGATGGAGACATCACGCCACCAGTTATTCTACCACGTCGTGCCCCTGGAGTCACACTTGACAATCTCCTCTCAGATCTGAACTCAGGAAGAGTTACTCGAAATTCAACTCAAAATTTTTGTGCTCACGAAGGTTTCCTATCTACAGTTGAACCAAGAAATACAAAGGAGGCTCTCATAAACTCTGACTGGATTCAGGCTATACAAGAAGAGTTGAATGAGTTTGCAAGAAATGATGTATGGATGTTAGTTTCTCGACCAAGTCACAAGGAAGTTATTGGTACTAGATGGGTGTATCGGAACAAGCTTGATGCTGATGGACATGTTACCCGGAACAAAGCTCGGTTGGTGGTTCAAGGATATAATCAAAGGGAAGGCATTGATTATGATGAAACTTATGCTCCTGTTGCACGGTTGGAGGCTTTATGAATGCTAGTGGCTTTTGCTGCCCATAAAGCATTTCCTTTATATAAAATGGATGTAAAGTGCGCATTCCTTAATGGCTACATCGACAAGGAAGTATATGTTGCACAACCACCTGGGTTTGTTTATCAGTCTAAACCTGATGATGTTTACCTCCTAAAGAAGTCTTTGTACGGATTGAAACAAGCACCTAGGGTTTGGTATGCTCGCCTCACTACATACTTGCTTCAACAAGGCTTTACCCGCGGTCAATTTGGCGGTACCTTGTTTCTCAAATTTCATGACTTTGATATTTTATTGGGTTAAATTTACATTGATGATATTGTGTTTGGATCCTCTTGCCCAGAACTATCTAAGTCTTTTGAAACTGTTATGACTAACGAGTTCTCAATGAACAGCATGGGAGAACTTACAATTTTCCTAGGCTGCAGATTCATCAGACCAAGTCTCACACCTATGTTTGGCAAAGGAAATATGCTACTGAATTGATTACCAAGTTTGGTTGCCAAACCAATGACCACACCCATGTCCAGCGTCATCAAACTTGGTTCTGAACCTCATGCTGAGGCTACTACCCCACGGCATATCATGCCATGATTGGATCCCTGATGTACCTTACTGTCAGCCGACCAAACTTGTTGTACAGTGTCTGTTACTGTGCTCGCTTCCAGACTGACCCACACATTCCACATCTTCAGGCAGTAAAACGAATCTTTCGTTATTTAAAAGGTACTACTAACCTTGGTTTGGTTTATCATGTAGGATCATCTTTTACTCTAAGAGCATTAACGGTTGCTGACTTTGGTGGCTCTCTCACTGATCACAAGAGCACATCTAGTTACTCTCAACTCCTTGGTACAAGTCTGGTGTCCTGGTTTTCCAAGAAACAATCCTCGGTAGCACTTTCCACCACTGAAGTTGAATACATTGCAGCCGCTGCATGCTATGCTCAAGTCATTTGGTTGCAATTTCAATTGGCGGACTACGGCATGCCTTAATCTCCCATTCCCATTTACTGTGATAATGAATCAACTATTGCACTGTCCAAGAATCCGGTGCAACACTCAAGGATGAAACATATTGAGATACGTCATCACTTTCTTCACAATCAAGTAGAAAAAGACACTGTTGAGTTACTTCACTGTCCCACCGATCAGCACTTGGCCGATATTTTCACCAAACCTCTCTCGAAAGAGATATTCACTAATCTCAGTCTAGCACTAAGCATGGTCAATGTCGATTAAGGTCCACCTCTTTTATTTTCCATGTTATTCTCCTTTTTGTTTTTTTCAAACTTGGTACTTAGGAATGAGTGGAGTGTGTTGTTTACAGTTATTTCAATTCAGAGTGAGGTTTCCCATGGATGTTATGATACACATAGTGGCTGATCTGGATCAATCTTATAGTTGGAACATCTTCTATTTTGTTTGCCACGTTCTACTGATTTTCTACATTATCACTAATATATTGTCCACTACTTTTCTCTACACGTTTCGTTTATTTCTTTTATCTTTCGTGTTCAATCAAAAACAAAATTATAAATAAAAAAACAAAACCAAGTCTTGCTCAACCGTCATCCACCTTCTTTTTCCACTTCTATACGTTTTGTCAGTCATTCCTTTTTCTTCTTCTAAGTGTGCAGTCCAAACCTCAGCTTTTTGGCCCGTTCTCTCCTCTTTCGTCTTTCTTGCTCCTTTCACTTAGTTTTCACCTTCACCATGGAAATCGTGCCCTATGACCCTGAGTTTGCCTATCGACAGCTTCATGCTCTCACGTGTCCTCGATTTCTTGTGTCATCAGAGATACCACGAATCTCAGTCGACTCCGGTATCATTTTTCCCCAACCAGAAAATCACATCCCACTCGTCATTATACTTCCACCATTACACCTCCCAGATCCACCAACAACACCTGCTTCTCCACGTAAGAAATGTGTCGATGATTTTCCCCCTTGCGAGGTTCCCTTTGTTGACTTATCCCCTACCTTTGATCCCTCACCGCCCATTTCTCCGTCAATAACCCCTGTTTCCACTTCACCATGACCAACTCCCCGTCAGAACCCTAAAACCCGTTCCCGTCCCTCATCCGCTGCTTCTTTTCGACGACGCCAGTCTCTCTGGCCTGGACGTCCTCAGCCTCTTCAGCCTCCCGTTATCCAGTCACACCCTACTGCAGTCGATGATGATGATGATGATGATGATGATGATGATGATGAAGTTCCCCTCCCAATTCTGTAACAACGTAAGCGCTCTGCCGCCTCGACTCCACATACATCAACTTCAAAACGACACCGTTGCCTCTCTGCAGTAGTTTCCTCTTCTGCCATGTCTACCAACGAAAATCCATAGACTGCCTCCTCTTATTCTACTCCATCCAATTCGGATTGGTCTGGTAACACTTTTCCTTGCTATCCGAATTACAAATCAGAAATTAAGAATGAACATATAGTTGTGGGGAAGAGGGTAAATTGTGCTTGGCTACGCAAAAATAGATTATCTGTTGTAGCTAGTTGCTTGTCAACAAAGGCTGGGCTTCTGTGTTTGAACTGGGTACACACATTTACTCGGATGCTGTTAAGGAATTTTATAGGAATCTATGCTTCGAGGATGATTATCTGGCGAAACCAAAAGTTATGAATGTTGAGACTGAAATCAATCCTGAGGTACTTGCTATTGTTCTAGAGATTCCAACTAAGGGTGTCAAGGCTTTTTCTCGTGATATAAATACTTTTTCTAAGGGGCCAAAAGATGAAGAATTGTTTAGCTTCTTTAGCATTGAACCCGAAACCAAGAAAATCCGGTCTGCTCCTCAAGGTATGCTGGACATTACTGGTCAATTGTAACACTCCTCTCGATAAACACGTAATAATCTCTCATGAAGCATAATTAAAAACGTCTTACAGCGGAAGAATAAACAACATTAAACTCACTCGGGTGTCACCTGCCATTACTCGCCCATGCGAGTAACGAAGTAGAAACTAAATCCAACAACAAATAAACAACCCTACTAAACCGCTGTGATAATGAGATAAATCCTATACATCGTACTAAGTCCATAACCATAACTGATGACAAGTGAGCGTCTACCCAATCCCGATTATATACAACAATACCATCTTACAATCCAAAGTCTAACACCGTTATACAATTGAATTTCATGTGCGGTAATTAAAGTAAACCTTAACTACCCGAGTCCCGCACTTCGGCTTCGGCGATGATCAGCAACCTGCACAATGTCATAAAGGCTCAGCGATAAACGCTGAGTATGTCGGGCCTGGACCCTATTGGTCACTTAGTCATTTTAACCATCTTGATATTAGATTGGTTTCATGCTTTACCAGTTTACAAATATAATTAATACTGTAATAATCATGCATCACACGTAGTCATCCATCCTATCAATACAGTCATTACATTTCACAAACAACAGCTGTATAAACGAACGTATCGAATAATCACAATAAAGTGCATAATCTCCTTAGCGAACCATTTCCATACTTATTATTATTCGGCCTTCAAGGCCCCATCCATCCAAACCATGTTTTATTATTTACCAGTTGGGTGTCATGTTGGGACAACCCGTATCAACCTCACCAATGGACAGTAGTCCTCCCGTACACACAAAGGTCCTCATGTTGTCAGAGGTCCGGAGGCCCCTGGTCGTTCACTTTGCCTCGTAAGGCATCCATATAAGGCCGTAGCCGTATACCAACAGCAGGTACCATCTGACCCACAATCTAATTAGGGCTCGTTAGGAAATTTCCTAGAGCGGAACCCGATCGGGTTTCCCCTCAGTGATCACAAATGCGCAACCAGTTAGTTCGTAAACTACACTGGATTCCTCCTCTCATCTCATACCAACTCTCTCATAAGATTAAGATATACTCTTAGTTTTTATGGAGAACACAATCATTAATTAGCAGCCTAATGGGTCTCACGCATACCTAGAAATAATCTAGGTCATATTCATGTTCGAGATCCATGCTCCAGAGACCGACAATGTCGTATCACGCACCTAAGTGTTTTACTTAGGTTATCATATACTTAATTATAATATTAAGGGTATTATATTAAGTAACCATTGTGTCATCATATCAAACGCATATGTATGTTTATATAAGTCGATCTATAATCGACGTAGTGTTAGTCCCGTAGGACATTCACGCATAATTAAATAATGCAGTAACACACATCATCACATACACGTATCCACACACATATCACACAAGTACCGTACACCTTAGACCAAGGATGCACAGTAGACCACTAAGCTCGTCAGGCGCCTTCGTCTGGAGTACGATCTAAACTGTAATAAAGCTATAAGTCAGTCTCCATGACTAACTAGATCCGGTATTTCCGAATAACATTGTAACCCCGACAGTTCAACCCCGGATTTCAACTGTTAATTGTTACGGGTTTCTCTAAACCAGTCGGCTTTGTTACTCAGACTCGTAGTTCGTAATATTTTGACTGTTGAGTTTAATTCGTTATATCCCTTTAATCTTGTTCATTATTGAACTTAGGCATACAATTTATAGTTGCATGCATACATGCATTATTTATCATATGGTATTATTATTCCACCATCCATTATAATACATTGTATTATATAATTCATTAATCTTTTAATAAACTACATTTGAATTCAAAAACTTATACTTATAGTTTATAAACTATTTCCATGTAATAACCTTCACCATTATATTATATGGTTTCCAACCATAATATATATACATAATTCTCGCATATATATATTTACCAATATAGGTAAGTTTCATGAGTTATAAAACTCTTATATTATATGTCACATTTTATCATCTTATATTAGATGATTATTCCTATTAATTGTATTATATTGTACAACTCATATTAAGATCATTATCTTAATATTATGTAACATTTTATGCTGTATAATTTCAACTCCTAAGGTTTATTCAATATATACCTTAGTTTATAAATCTCATTTACTTATAGTTTGTCACATTATTTAATGTGAATATTTTTACTTATATTAATTCCATTTAAACCGCATTAATACCATATAATTGTTATAACATTTATAACATTGTAGACCATAGTTTAAAATTCATTTTCCAACCTTTTAAATTCGGTACAACACCTTACTTTATTTAATTTCATTTTGACCACATAACATTATGTAATGTTATACCATATACTAATATCATATAATATGATATTTTATCTTATATAACTTATAACCTATAGTTTTTATACAAAACTATTTTTGTTTTGCCGAGAAGGCACATATCTAATATTATTATCTTACCATATCTTTATATTTATTACAAAATCACCCCATATTTTATACCATGTTATATATACCATATAATATAACATTTTAAACTTTATTAAAAGGTATAATCCATAGTTTATAACATGAATAAACGAACAGACCTTAAATTTTCTAATTTATTTTCCAGCCCCTTTAACTTTCCAAATTTCAAATTGACCACATATAATGTTATGTATATATATCATATTTATAACATTTAACCTTAATATTGATATAACCTATAGTTATATATGTTTTTAAATTTCCAAACAGACCTATATCTGTTCTAAATTTTTTCAACCCACCAACTTTCTATAATTACAATTTGACCCAATTTATAACATATAGTTTTATAATTATCATTAAAACCATAATTAACACTTATCTTATTTAATACACTTATATATTCTAAAAATCACCAAATTTCACCCAAGGGTTATAAATATTATTCCTAACCCCTAAACTCTCGGTATTTTACATTTCCAACCCATTTACTTTTCCAAAGTATAACAATGACATAATATATATATTATACAAATATAGTTTATTTTAACTCCAAATTCAACCCAATAAATTCCTAAAATTCCTAATAGCCCATGGGTGTTTAAAATACCATTTTACACCCTTAAGTTTCGGTAATCTCCATACATGCCCCATAGTTATAAAAATGTACAATTAAATACTTATCTTAATATAACCTTAAATAAATTATTTAACTTGTTTAATTTGGTCAAAACCTACCCTATGGTCAAGGTTGACCTCCTTAATACAACCTTGACCATTACTTTCTTTATTTATGGTCTTAACCCCTAATTTTCCAGAATTTACAAATTAACCCCTAAACTTTATAAAATTAGAATTTCTATTTAAAACCCTTTTAACACCTAATTTTCGGCTATTTTAATATTAGCCCCCAAATTTGATTTAATTATAGTTTAACCCCTTATACTTTGCGGTAATGTTTATTTATCAGCTAAAACCTAATTTAAACTTAATATACATAATTAAAATGGCCTAAAGTACATGGCCTTATTACAAACATTAGCTTATAAAATAAATTACACATAAATGCCCCAAAATACATATAAACTCTCGGCCTGACCATATACTTTCCAATAATTACCAGTCTTCCACATACAGTCTTAATTTGACCTTTATGTTACTTAACCACTTAGATAAATTTACTAACTCATTTCCTTAACCTCCTAAGGTCAAAATATGACCATATAACCTATTTTCACTCATGGCAAAGTATATATACACAAGCTTAAATAATATATCAAAGTTGAGTTTAAAGTGATTTATACCTTGTTTTAGCCAAGGCAAGGCCTTGTTTGGCCACGGTTCCTTAGGGAAGATTTTTCCACAACTTGATTTACATATTTTTATACAGCAAACAAGACATGATTAAAATCCAAGCATGAGCTAACCATGGGAAGTGTTTTAATGTACAAATTCAAGGTAAAAATTACCTTAGTAAAGCAAAGGTACCAAGGCTGTTTACGCCTCCAAACTGAAGCAAAAGAAAGGTGTTACAACACCATCTAAAGTAAGGAAGAAAACCGGTATTAACAAAGGAGAACAAGGTGTATTTTTCCATTACCGAAGCTAGCCAAGATGAGGTCTTTGGCTTAGATCTAGCTTCTCCTTCAAGATGTGGGTTTCTCCACTGATTTTTCATGAAGATAACAAGATAATGAGCTAGGAAAACAAAGGAATGCAACCAGTAATGAAGAGGAAGAAGAAATTCATGCTTAAAACATGTTTTTACCTTAAATGATCAAGCTTAGAACTTCCCTCCTTCTTCCCTTGTTACAGCCGAGAATACCCCCTATTTTAACCACCAAAACACACTACATACATGGATAGAAGTGATTGAAGTTTATCTCAATGAAAAGATGAAAGAAAGGTGAAGAGAATGGACATAAACTTGCCTTGGAAGCTTACCGAGATCAAGAGATCACACCAGCTGGGTTTGGTGTTTCCTTACTGTCAAGGAGGAGCAGAAGGGAGGATAGAGAGGAGTTCTTACAGCTGGGAAGGAGGTAAGTGGGGAAAGTATTCTAATTTGCCTTTTATGACATTTTAATCTTACTTTAATGTATAGTACTTGATGACTCATTAGTAGATATTTTAGGTTGCTTAATGGATGAGGATAAAGCCTTTAGGCAGGCGGCAAGGTTTGGTCAAGTCAAGGGAGACCATTGACCATGGTTTAGTTTTAGGTATTTAAAATGTTATTTTGGGTACTATTCACCCAAAATCACCATTTTGATTTTATTTTAAACTTTGATTTAGTCTTTATAATTAGTCTATCATGTCATTAATGTTATAAAGAAATGTATAAGGTCTTAAAGTGACGAAAAGTCAATATCTTAGAGCCCATACACAAAAACGTGTTTAAGGGTTTTAGTGCACATTTATGTCCCAAGGGTTTACAAGCTTGGTTTTCCTTGATAACGGTTTTATTACATTCCTTACATGATTATTGAACTTAGGAATCCAATTTGGGATCAAATGGAGGTCATAAGACCTTTAAGGTTTTCTTAGAGCACATTTTTGCCCTAATTGACTTTTAAGTATGTAAATGCTTGTTATTTGTGTTGGAGTGTTTCCATTAATTTAGTAAGTTCATTTATGTGTTATAGTGCTTAGGACAAAATTTTAGGTCCTAAGGAGTTCATTTGGGTATGTATTTACCCTAAGTGGTCAAAGGGTGCAATATTTGCTTTATGTTGACCATCATTGTTCTTAAACTGATTTTAAGGCATGTTTAGGCCTTAATTAAATTGATTATATGTTCAATCAATGTTTTATTAGTTAGGAGTATTTCAATCTACCCCCCTTAAGAAGACTCCATCCCGAAGTCACTTTCTCAAATAGGTATGTATATATATAACTACCCATGATTCCCATAATGTATATCTATGTGATATCATTTACACACATTGTATTGTGCTTATACAGCACTTAGCCATCATATATGGCGTTAATTCAAACATATGGATATAGGCGATCCATCAGCACCATTATTTCCTATCAATTCTACAAATCCTGACAACCTCCCCGAGGTGTCCATAACATACCATCATTCACATTCCATAACTAATGATTCATTTCATATCTAGGCGATACCATATGTAATCAATCTACAAGGTATATAATATATATATATATCAACAAGTATCAAAAAGGTACTACACACATGGGTGTATACACATCATTCAAACAGGTATCTCATATGATACATACATACAAGTGCACATCACACACAAACAAATCAACAACGTACGCCCCGCATACCAAAACACCAACAAAAACATCGTATGCCTCGCATACAAAACAAACAAACTAACATTGTATGCCCCGCATACCAACAAACTATTGTATGCCCCGCATACGAACCAACAAAACTTAGTGCACACACGTGCACATCCAAGAGGCTCTACCCCCCTTAAAAAGGGTTACCCCCGTACCCCACAAGTATACAACAGCCGCTCAACAAGGAGCGCTGGATACTTGCTCTCATAGAGTTCTTTAACTCCCGTGTGGCATCTCCCACCTTTGGAGTGGATTATCCTCATATCAAAGAGACGGCTATGACTCTAGCCCTCCCGGGCTCCAAAATATATAAAGGGTGAGGGACGTAACTATTTGTGCTCTCTCCCGAATTCGTTCTAATGGGCCCACTCGCTCCGTACTAAGGTGCAGACCCATGAACATAGGCTCAGTTTGCCTCTTTTTCCATTGTCGTATATCCTATCATTTGGATTACTAGCGTACATGCGCGTATCTTCTCTCACTGATTTTCAGCTTGAGGTGTGTAGACACCAAAAATTCTCACCCGTTTTATATTAAAACCAAAATACAAGAATAAACATGCTTCTAGAAACAGGGTGGTCGTCCCCGTTTTCAAGGAATTTCCTTTTTCTCCGACATTTAAATCTCACATTCCTATGGAAAAGGAGCACGAGCCCCTTTTTATATTATTTAATTTATTTTTATATTATTTTATTTATTTATTTTATGGTAATCTGTTTTTTAAAATGACTTCATTTTATATACTTATTTTATTACTTGTTTTAAAATATTTCACGGTTATTACCTTGTATTATTTTATGTACTCGATCGATTTATACTTTTATTGTTATTTGTTACTTCCTTTCGGCTTTCTCCGTTTTATCGTCTCTTTTTTTATTATTATTTCGTGTGTCCTTTTACTACTATTATTTTCCATTTATTTTAAGTATTTTATCTTCATTACGTGCATTAATTTTCATTATTTCATGTACATATGCTTTCCTTTTATTTTATATCTCATTACGTTTTGGGTCTTATTTTTAAATTGTATTCCATAATTTCATGCCTTTAGATTAATCTCCTCATATCTCGTTGCATACTTCCTTTTGGATTCGTAGCTTTTTAGAAGAATTATCTTGTCGAATTTAGAGCTCTTATATTATTTCTCCCATGAACATATTGAAATCTAACCTAGCGTAACTGGTTAAGGTACCCATCATGCAACCCGTAGATCCCGAGTTTGATTCCTGGCATAGACTGGAAGCGTTTTCTTTATTATTTCAGCACGCGACATGACTTTTATTTTGTTTCTCCGCTACTATCTATTGAAATTTGCTACAGCTCAACCGGTTAAGTGCGCAGGAGGGGTGTGGGGAATATTGAGTTCGAATCTCAATAGTAGCATAACTTGTTTTTATCTATGTATATGGGCAGAACTTTTTTATTTTTATTTTGTTATTATTTGTATCGGTCCACTCCAACCTCGGTAAAGGAATTTACAAGGAAAAAAAGAAGAGAACATGATGGTATGGAGTATGTTTTTTTTGAGAGAGCCGATAAAAACAATGCAGTATGGGTTTGTTCTTGAGAGGACAGATTACTTCCCCCCAAAATCCTCTGCATGTCTCCTCGGCACTTCAAACCGGAAGACATTTGAAGATGGCGAACTCCATTAATAAGCCCATCACGCCTTCATCCTTCCGGGGGACTCTGATCGGCCACCAATTCATTTCTCGTTGGGAAGGAAGAGAAAAACCTCTCCACTGTTGTTCCTTCTTCTCCTCGAGCTCGAACCAAGAAACTCAAACCAGAGAACTCCAAAAACTTCAGAAAATTTCTCCTCACCTACGAAACTCTCTTCTACCCTGAATCACCACGCAAAACACCGCATTCAACACCTGAAACTTCCATCATCGTCAATCAAAAACTTCACCCACCTCTCCGCACTACCCCGCTCCTTGCGCTTGTTATGATTAACCGTTGACTCCTCGACACTCTTGAATTCGAAGAAATCAAACCCAGCAGTCGATCTCCTTGCCCCGCCGTCTCCTTCATCTTTCCTTCGCTCTTCGAAACCAAAAACCCTAACCCGTCATCTTCTCCCCGCCGAAATCAAAAGAGAAAACCCAGAACACCACCATCATCCCTCTAAAACTCGCTTCCATCGGAATACTGCTGCTAGCTCCACATCGTGCACCTTTGGAAAACCCATACTCAGAGACCTCATCGGAAAATTCAACCCGCTCCTTTCATTGATTCAATTTGTCCACGGGTGAGTACGCTTCAAAATCAAAGCCCGAGGTTTCTCCCAATTCCAACTCTCGCCCGACTCTATTTTCCTTCCTGTTCAACTCCTTTTGTTCATTTTGTTATCTTTCGTTAGTTTCGCCAAGTGAGCCGAATCGGCAATGGCTAAAACATGGATGTAAGAAGTTAGGCTTTGCCAGAAATTTATTTCTGAAGTTTTATGCCAACTCCTGCACTTCGAATGTCATGTTATTTTCTTCTTCTTCTTCAAACTCTCAGTGCTCTACGCTCCCTATTAAGTTTTTTCGCATTTCAACTTTGAACGAATGCAATCCATCGTGGATTTCTGGATTGGTAAGTTTATAAGAAAATTAAACAACTACTGTTTTTTAGCGTTTCTTCTGTTCTTCATCTTGAGAATCATTCTGAAAAAATAAGAAACGGGGATACAGAGGAGAGGTCATGTCATCACCGGAAGTTGTTTCCGAAGCTTAAGCCATTTTTTCCCTTTCGTATCCTTCTCCTCTTTTTTTTTTTCTGTGCTATCTATTCGTGATCATCTATTCGTTTGCAGTCTCAGTATGTAACACCCCTAACCTTAAACCTGTAATGACGTCATAACTCATAGTATAATGAATAGCAAATCGCAGCGGAAAATAAAACTATCTAACCTAGGTGTTACACGCCGTCACTCACCCTTGTGAGTAACAAGGCATCCTTACTCTTTCCAACATTACGACTTCTCACACTGTGATGAACAGATACTGAGCGCTCTAATTATTACAATCCAAAACCAACTAAATGAGCAACTAACTGAATACATTCTCCTCCTTAATACAATTCAAAATATAACCAACGGTGTTTGTTGAAAACACTTCAGCTACCCCCGTGTCCCACGCTCCGGCTTGAGTCTCTTCAACAACCTGGAATTTTTGGCCCACTAAAGGGCTTAGCAATCGAAATGCTGGTATGCTAAATGTAGTCTTAAATCATTTGGATTCCTTAAGTCGTTTTAGCCATCTTGATATTAGATTCTTTATATGAAATACCGGTTTGTAATAATAACAATATTAATTGTAAACACTTAACAAACACATAACAATCCACCTGTAAACACCAGTGTACAATAGTACACAACACCAATAACCACACAACAATAACCCATAGCAATTACCAATAATCACACAATAATAAACCATAACAATAACCAAACAAGATACGCGTATTAAACTGTACTTGTTAGTTGGCCACTTGACTCTTTATCCTTTAAACCAATCCTTTAACCTTTTCCAATTAAATTCCACCTCAAGTGTCATGTTAAGACAAACCTTAATAACCTGTGAGAATGGACAGTGTGTCCCACTGGGTTCCAAAGGAACCGTTACCAGCTGACCTTATGGCCCTGGATAAATATATACATTGACCGATCCGGTCGAACCTGTGCACCAACAGCAGTGCATTCCGCCATCCCCGAATGTGGCTGATGGATTTAGAGTGACTCCCTTCTTGAGTCTCTCATAGTGATCACAATGCGCAACAAGAAAGTCGAAATGATCTGAATTCCTCTCTTAATAAGTTAGGCCTTTTTTGTCAGTGACATAATAATCAATCCTTGAGTTAAGACTATAACAATCGACCTTTGTTAGGTTCAATAATACCTAAAGGTCAGTTAGTTTTTTTTCCAGTTTAGATGTATAAACTTTTAGTCACAAGACATTCGCGTATAAAATACAACGCAACAGTTTGAGCAATACCACAAACAACATCATCCACATAAAATCATAGATATCGTTCTTAAACATTTAAACATATAATGCCTGGACCTTAGGATAATCCTTAGGACATTCAGACCACACAATTAACATACCGTTCACCAAGAAACTGCTAGCTTGACAAACTCCTGTTCAGTAGTCACTTCCCGTACGCTGTTATTTAGACATGCAATACCGGGTAATATTAATATAACTATTCATTAAGTATTGCCGTACTGTTACCGTAGAGTTTATTCTCGTTGTATAATAACTCTGTATGTTATTTATTTTCCCCCTGTTATTTTAACAGTGGTTCTAGATAACCTACCAGTTCATTATTTTATGTGAAACTCACATGTGATAATGAATTATCATTTATACGGTATATCTTTACCTCATTAAATACATACTCATAATTATTTCCACTTATCACTTATATCATATCATTTGGTTAGTTATATTATAATCACCTTTATTTTATAAACTTTGTATTATATTTCATAATATACCATAATACATTATATTACCTAGTTTACCTCCTTTCCTTATTAAATCACAAACCAAGCTTAATATTTCGGTATTTATATATTATACCAACAACTTAATAAATTACTAAATAACCACATATAAATTTCCGGCAATCATAGTTGATCCCATTAACTTTTATAACTTATCCAATAACCATATATTTTTATAATTTACTAAATACCCATATCAATTTCGGAAATTGCAAAACAATGATATTATCTTCTGTAAATTGCCAAATAACCTTATAACTTTTATAATTCACTATTTACCCCCATTAACCTTTGTAAATATTAATTAACCACCTTACTTTAACAAATCACCAAATACTCTTATTATTTCGGTAATTACAAATTCATACCATCAATTTAAAAAATTACCAATCAAGCCCATAAGCTCTTCGGTGTAATCATATAATTTCTATATTCATACTTTTAACCCCAAAACTTTATATAAGTTACATGTTAACTTATAAACTATAGTTTAAATATTTTATTTCTCTAAATAACCAAAGTACCCCATATATTTCCTTAAATTACATTTCCGCCCATATTAAGTTCTATTCTTCATATATACTTCCACAAATTACATATTCACCCTTGAACTTTTATAAACTTAATATTTTATGTCATAAATCATTTTAACCCAAATTTTTTGGTCAACACTTTGACCAAGACTTAATTTCACAATTAATACTTTAACATACCCATAAAATCACAAGTAATTCTCGGCCATACATTATATTTTTCAATAATTACAAAATAGTCCCAAAACTTTATAAAATGTCATTTTAACACTTAACCACTTATTTAAATTCACCAAAATTCATAATATTAATTCCTACCTTACATTATAATATAAATACACCAAACAACTCCTTATGTTCTCGGTTTTCACATTTTGTACACCAAACTTTTCAAAATTTATATTTTAGCCACATAACTTATTAAAATAGCCATTTAAATACTTGTAGCTATTTTTAATGTTCCAAAAATTTATAAAATAAGTTAGTGCACTTATATGTATTTCAAAATTCACCAAACCTCAAGTATTGCTCTCGGCCACACTTAAATTTCATCATATGGTTTCAAAACTTGTTTTAAACTTTATATTATGTATATATAAATGTTTATAAGCCATATAACACTTCTAAAAATTATGCTAATTAATGCCTTAGAATGATTATAAACCAAAAATAGAACAAATAAACCCTAGATAATTCCGCCTAAATTTATATGCATCCTAATTAATTTTGTGACACCTATTTATACCTTCAGGTAATAATCTTACCTTATATGTTTAATTTATTTTCTTGACATTATAACCCATAATACTTTCGGCCATAATTTATTTAGAGGTTATATAATTTGTATACCAAAGTTTGAAGCTTAAATTGAGCTTAAACTTAATATACCTTAATTATATATATACTTACCCTTAAATCAAGACAATTCTTGTACTTGATTTTTCCTTGAATTTCTGAGCTCTCCAAATGCTACTTATGTGGATATTTCGAACTCCTTGTACATATATAGGAGATTTATTTGTTAGACTCTAACACAGTCTATAATAATATTGTAGTAATTTTTACAAGAGTTTACCTTAGGAGGTTAACAAGGTATTTTTGATACACCTTGGGATGCTTGCAGATTCAAGTTTCCTTCATGAAATAATGAAGAGAACATATATTTAGAAGTTCTCAAATTTTTGAAAATTACCTAAGGAATTTTCTTAAGATTTTCAACATGAAAATATACCTTAACTTGATCTTGTTGTTCCTTGTGTTGTTGTTGAATTTAGGAACCTCCTTGGAGCATTTATGCTTGGAGAAAATTGTAGAAATTCCTAGGATGATTTCTTGCTTCAAGACTTGATAGAACTAACTAGGAAATTACATTAAAATGGTGTTAGGATTTAATTCACCATTAATGGAGCTTATTTGCTCTTAAGAATTTACTTAGGAAAGAAGGAGAAATGAGAGAAAGGGAGAAGGCTTACCTCACGGCCATGGAAGGCAAGAGGAAATGAAGCTCTACGTTAGTATTTAGAAGAAGGTAAGTGAATGATTCTTCTTTTGATAATTTAATGACTATAATTTACTAGCTTTTCTTTGTTTATTTCTTGTTTAAAAATCTGAACATCATGGTCTCCTAATGCTCTCTTATTCTACGGTAATGGAGAGGAAAATAATTGAAGCACTTGCTAATTGATAATGAGAAGATGACTAGATCATGTGAGTGCCATATTACTTTTAAATTTACCAAACTTAATTATTGTGCTAATCCTCTTTGTTTATGTAGGTGATCGGCTGGGTGGAGCACTATGGAATTAGGCCATCTCCAATTGTAGTGCTACGCCTGAAATACCCCTAACCTTAAAAACTTAATTAAATGATCTACTAATGATCTAAGATGGTTAATAAACACCTAAATACTATTGGGGAACAATCTAAAAGATCTCAACAAGGAAAAACATGCTTTAAGATCGGTAAGGCCAAAAAATGTGCTTTAACACACCATGAAGATTGTATGACCTCAAATAGGATCCAAAGTGGATTCCTAAGCATTGTAATGAAGTAAGGAACACAACAAAACTATTCTCAAAGAAAACTAAGCTCAAAAACACCCTGTGACACAAAATGTGCTCTAAAACACCTTAACACACGTTTTTGTGTATGAGCTCTAAGATAATGACTTTTTGTCATTTTAAAGACTGGAGTATGTCATTTAAATTATTAATTTGACATAGTAGACTATATTTTAAAGTCTAAATCCAAGTTTGAAAATAAAAATCGAAAACTAACAATTTATTGTGAATAGTACCCAAATAGTGCAATTTCTAAGCACATTGACCAAGTTTGACCATTGGTCAACGAATTGACCAGCCTCATCTATGGGGTGTCGGCAGGATAAGGGAAGGGAGGACAGCACACAACATCAATTATTCAGTTTGCTACCTAATGTGGTGACTAAGCAAGTTACTATTCCATTTTATATGATTTTAAGCCTTTAAACACCATTTCTCACTCTCTCTTGCTTCTTGCTCCATTCCAGCCGAGCCCTTTGAGCTCCCAGCACCTCTCAAGCTGTGTTCTTGAGTTAGGAAGACAATTCAATCCAATAAGCTCCTAAGGTAATGATTTAAGGTCATTTTTAGCCCTTTTTCTTCATTCTTTCACTACCAACACTTGGATTTCGTGGCTTATCTTTTCCTATGGGTTATTCTCAGTGTTCTAAGGTTAGAACAAGAGCTAAACTCGAATGAACTCAGTTTAGGGACCAAGGAAGTCCAAATCTACATTTTAAGGTAAAAACATACCTTAAGGTTCTACACTTTGCATCCGGTTTCTTTATTCTGATTTTTGTGAGTTTATACACTCATAATCTTCATATTTACATTTTCAATCAGTGGTTAACCATTTGGAGCAAGGGTGACCGAAATCCAAAGGAAATACTCTTCTTTAAGGCATTTGCCAAGGTAAAACCTATTACCACATCATCTTGTTGTTGTCTAAGTGTCCTATGTTTATAGGTGAATTTAACACCTTGTGGTGTGTCAAACCAGGCCGAAATATAAGGAAACTTCCAAGCATTTTTAAGGTGATTTTTGCTTAAATCTTACATTAATTGTTCTTATGGTTAAGCTCAAGCTTGGAGTATAACTATATCTTGTTTTTGGTGTATTAAACATGTCTAAATATTGTGGTGAATTTTACTCCAAGGTGCCGAGCTCATACAAGAATTTATCAAGGTATAAACACCTTAAACTTATGATTTTATGTAATTCTTAGCGTATATAAATATGTGCCAAGAGTGTAACATAATATATGGGTTATTTATAACCTAAGAATGTAAAAAAATGACTAAGATAAATTAAGCTAGTCATTTAAGTGATTTAATTAACATAATGATCAAATTATGACATTATGTGGAAAAATATATAAACCATGGTGAGGGCATGAGTTTATTGTGTTATTTGAGACATTTATATGTAATTTTATGTTATAAATCAAGGTTGTAATAAGGCCATGTCATTAGGCCATTTTAATTTAAGTTTACAAGCTTATTTAGTTTAGTTTATGCTTATATAATTAAGTTTGGGGCCAAACGGTAATTACTAGCTAAGTATTAAGCCGCGGGCTTAATTTAGAGGAACTTAGGGTTTTTAAATGAATTTAATAAAAATTACAACAATTTATAAAGTTTTGTGTCAAATTGTTAAAATAGAAAACTATAGGTTAAGAATTGTAATTACCTAAAGGTTTGGGTCCAATTTGGGTATTAGAAGTCAAGTTGACTATATAGGAGACTTTGACTAAGTTTGGTGAGTTTAAGGAATTAAAATACTACCTTATAATAAGATAGTTATTAAATTGAAAAGATTTATGAGATTTGGGGTGATATTGTTATTTCTGAAAACTAGGGGTACTAAATGGAGATTAGTACAAACCTTAGGTTATTAGGAATTTTTAGAAGTTGATTTGGTTAAATTTGGAGTTTATATGAATTATCTAAGTATAATATAAGATATTTCATAACATTGTTACAAATGGGTAACATATGTGGTAAAACTGAGATTTAGAGAAAGTATAAGGTTAATAATGATATTTATAACCTTTTGGTATAGTTTGGTAATTTTTGGGATTATATATAAGGTTTTATGAAGATATATGTATAATATATAGTTTTGGTGATATTAGAAACTATATGTTAAAAATGGGGTAAATTGGTGAGTATAGAAAGTTTAGTGGTGGAAATTAAATTTAATACCATGGGGTCTATTCGGTATTTTGGAGAAATTATAACTATAGGTTATAATTGTTTTAATGACATAAATGTCAAAATATATGTTATATAACTATAATATAACATTATATAAATTATGTGGTGGATTTTGTAAATATTTGAGAAATATAGGTGCTGTTCAGAAATATTAATATGTTTGAATGAAATTTATAATATGGTTTTTAATGTTATAAGAGTTATAACATTTATAATATAAGGGGTATTCATTAAAAAGAATGAATATGTATTATAGTGATTTACCATATAATAAATAGTCCTATAATGCATATATATAAATAAATATATGTTATAGTGTGGAAAATATAATATAGTACAATAACTATATACTACCACAATTTAAATGATATGAGATAAAGGGAAAAGAATTATAAACATTGGATATGGAATTCTAATGTTAAGAGTGTACATGAAATAATAAGGATTTATATAATTCAAAGTATTTGTACATATGAATTATACTACATTACACTTGGAAAAACTAACCTTAGAAAAGTAAATACTAAGGTGAGATGTATAATTCATGATTGAGATTTTACATGCAATATAATGAAACTATATCATATACAAGGTATATTAAACTACATGCGATAATAAACGTTTAAAGTTAAGTGTATTAACATACTCGACGTAACCACGCATGTGATATAGCGTTTTTCCTAAATCCCGAGTTAAACCGAAAACCCGACAAACGTTATTAGTTAACAGCGGGGAATAAACCGGGGTAGATTAATGACGGTACGGGGTGCCGTAGTGTATTGTTAATATGAGATGCTGATGCATAGTGTGATGCATATTAATAGATTGTTAGAGGCGTCTCGAGGATCTCCAGAGAATTAGCTGATTCATACTCCACCGTAATACAATCCGGGTGAACGGTATGTTATTTATGTGGCTTGATTGTCTCTGAGGATTTCCTCAGTTCAGACATTGTGTGAAAATCTGTGATAAGATTGAGTGTCTGCTTGTGTGAATTAATATGCTTGAGTTGTATATTAATGCTGCTTATTATTATTACTGTTGAACGATAACAGTACAGTTCGTATATATGAACATATTATAAAACGAACTAGCGGCAATGATGCTATCTTATATGTGTAATATAAGGAACGTAATTAAACGTTGTAGCATTAGGATAATAAGATATATATATTATCTGAGACTTGTATATGGAGCATTGTTTTTTTTAACGCCGCTCTCGTATCTAACACTGGTCCCGAGTTGACATACTCAGGATTAGACTAACGACCTTAGTCTGCTGTGTTAGGAAAAATAGTAAAACAAATGCGATGGTATAGATCTGTTTATCAAGAGGATGTGGCCCTTACTGTGAACTGTGATCCATTAACGATACTAGGATACCGTGTGGTAACCGTAAGTATCTGGATAAATTTCCAACGGACTACAGATGGTTCGTAGGTCGGAGACTCTACCACTGGAGTGGCTACTGCCGTGTGTGACCCGCCATAGGCGATAGGTAACTTAGAGACACGTCGTTCTAACGAGGCGTTGTCATCAGGCGTGACTGGACAATTACGGACGACTATATTAGCTCGTACATTAGGCGAACGTTATTTGGGCTTGCATGCCAAAGATGGGAATCATACTTACTTGTAGTTCTCGTTCTTTCGCCTTGTTGTTCTTTGGTTATGCTTTGTGGTTATGTTTGGTATGTTGGTAATGTTGATTAAATGAGTCGCTGTACTCATATGTGTGTGTTGTGAATTGGATTAATTGGATCATTGTACTTATATCTATGTTGTGAACTGGATGAGTCGAGTCGCTGTGCTCGTGTGTGGATTATGGTGGATTGTTTGGTCGAGTGAGTCGACGTACTCAACTATGAATTATTAAGTGTTTGTTGGATTGGAGTCTATGTACTCATATAAGCGTCGTAACGCTTACAGTGGTATATTAAGATGTGATGTGTGAAGCCGGGGGGTTGTTTAATATTTGAGTTCACTGCAATATATATTGTTGCTTTACAGTTATTATATAAAACTATCTGCATGAAAATGAATTGCATGCTCTCGACCAAATAGCTGAGGGTCTGAGGGGGCATGACGGTCATGTAGTAACATACTCAGCAGGGGCTGATTCCATACCACAAACAAACATTTTTGCAGGTATGTAGCTTCCGGTGTCGACAAAGAGAGTGACGCGCTGGGTAGTTTGATTACAGTTATTTAAACATGCACTGTTGCATTTTGATAAGAACCTAGAAACGTGTATAGGATTTGGATACTTAGAATGCTCACTGTGAATGTATTTTATATTGGTTTGGGAAGTTCAGATCTATCTCTGTTGTCACTGTGGGAAAATGTTTCGTATTTAAGAATGTATCAGTAAGCACGTTATACTCGTAGGGCGAGTAAGAACGGTAACACCAGTATAGTACAATTGTTGAGATTACCGCTGCGATTATAAAGTTAATTTAGTTGATTAGGAGCCGAATAGAGTAGGGGTGTTACAACGCCTGATTGGAAGTAATTAGTATATGACTTGTTATTTGCTAATGAAAGAATGACTAGTTAAAGTAGTTATTTAATGTTCAATTAGCTTATTTATTGTACTAAGCTTTTTTTTTTGCAGTGCTGTTCGCCTGGAGTGGGAATGGAGCAAATGTGCAGTACTACTTGATGTAGGCTTACGGTTACAATGGAAGGTAGGGATCAATTTAGTTTTGTTTTTATTTGATCATTACTGCACTAATCTTATCCACTCATGCAGGTGGGTTCGGTGGAATTAAAATGGAGCAAATGCTCAGCCCACATGAGGTAGATTCACGTCAATAGCATGCTAGGAATTCACTTGATTTTGTTAATTGTACACTAGCCAATAATACTAATTTGTTTAAGCATTCTTTTATCCTAATCAAACAGCACAATCTTATTATTATTTTTGTGCAGGTCATACGTAAATGGAGAAGGGCTTCCAGATTGCCCATGTCTATTACATTATTAATCGGTGGGGACATGATGATTCAACATCAATAACAAAGTTTTAAGTCAAACTTAGCGAAATACTATCTTAAATAACGCATGGATTGGGGATCAAATGATATTATTTTTCATTTGATTTTTGTTACACTATATTGTAATAAGACCATACTAATATGTGTAATAGGTTCCAGCATTTAATTGGCATATTTTTATTATGGTAAGAAATGAAAGTTTTAAGGTAAAAATGCTGATTTTAGGTACCTTTTTGACCTAAAAATCGCCCCTGGTTGTGCTATGATTTTAGCACTGCCACCAATTGATTTAGATGGTCATTTTATCTACTTTTAAGATTACCAAATCGCGGCTACTCAAAAACTTCAAGGCATATGAGTAAAACGCATTTTCGTGACTCCCAAAGGTGCGTTTTTGTGCATTAAGAATATTTCCAGGAATTAATTAGTCGCTATGAGTTCCAAGTGTTTATTGACATTGTTTATAGTCAATAATAATATATTAAGGTGTTACATCAAGTTATATGGGGTTATATAAACTTGTAACTCAATTTTCGGGTTAAAGGGGCACTCCCGAGGTAAAGAAGCGTTAAGAAATCCCCCCGAGCTCTTTGTTTATTTTTGAAGGAATAGCTTGGTAATCCTCTTTAGAATAAAATAATGATTTTAGGAACTCTAGGAATAATTTTTATAGGGGTTCGTGCCACCTTGGCACTCCTCCTAAGCATTCCCGGCCTTTATGGGGCCCACATTGGGAACTTCCGAGAACTTTGTATTTTTACTCAGTTCTAACTAAGAACTTGTATCTTAAAGATCATAAAATGATCATTGGTTAAATTCGTATATATATCCATAGCTTATATAATATTTAACTTAAGGTCGGGCTTTTAACGCTCGTTTCTGACCTTAAGGAGTTTAGGTGCGTTTTAACGCCCAAGTGTTTATATGCTTTCTTAGGGTTTAATAAACCCCCAAATAATATTTATAATTCCTCAAAATATTTATTTACTTATATTTAATTATTTAAATGTTAGGGGTATTTCAGTCTACCCCCCTTAAAAGGACTTCGTCCCGAAGTCATAATTTATACTTGTTCATCCTATGGAATCAAGTTACTCATTTCTACTCCTGTCTACTTATCATCCTTGGGTATCAATACTGTATTGACACTAATATATTCCATCTATAGTCCAAGTGTATGCAATTCATACCCACATATTCTTACTCATAATAATCCATGTAATTATAGTATAAGTACTTGGTAAATACTGTAAAACCATAAATGTTCCAACTTCCTAGCTATCCCACTTGGTCATCACTGCACAAGTGCAATACCAAATCCTCAGTCCTACAGAGTGCAGAGGCGTAAACCCTTGGCAGTGAATCTCTTGTGTGATTGTAGGAATAAATATAAATATACTGTAAAATAATTAAGTGCTTCATAAACATTGAAGTGTTACATAGAACACACAAATAATCATTCAAATGTCACATAGGACATATCATTAATCAACAAGTGTCACATAGGACATAACCATCTAACCAATTGCACACATGCGCAACAAACAAACACAAATAATCATACACAAACCAATATAGATGCAGATGCAAGTCGCATGTGGTGCTCTACCCCCCTTAAAAAGGGTTACGCCCACGTACCCCTACAAGTATACACAAAACAAAAAGAAAATTGTTGGACACTTGTGTCGCATGGAGTCTTCTAACTCCCATGTCGCCTCCTCAATGTCGTGGTTTTACCACAAAGCTTTGACCATTCTAATGGTCTTGTTCCTGGTCTCCCTAGTGTTGGAGTCTGAAATGCGAACTGGGGTCTCCTCATATCTAGGTGTAGGATTTAGCTCGAGTGTCTCGGGCTCTAAGTTATGTGATACACATCGTGCACTCTCCCAACTCAACATATAAGTCTAATCTGTAGGCAAATAGGCCCACTCGCTCCGTAATAAGGTACGGTCCTACATACTTCGGGCTAAGTTTGCCCTTCTGCCCTAATATAAAAATTCCCTTCATAGGTGAAACTTCTAAGGAAGACTCGATCGCCTACCGCGAACTCGAGGTCTCTCCTATGGATGTCAGTATACGACTCTTGTCCGTTTACGAGGTATAGCCCTCAAGAATCTATGTAGTCTTTGACAAATTCTCTAGTGCATTAGTATGCTTTTCTATTTGAATCCCCTATGTATGGGTGTAGGTGATCTACTATCTTGTAAATTGCCAATATTATTTCATGGCTTGTTTAAACTAGTTGTGTATAACACACTTTCATTAATCGCCTATTGGGGCATACTCACAATCTCTTTCTTTAGGTTATCATCTTGTGATTCTGGTATGTGAGTTTACTGTCGCCATATACGGCTTTCGTTCTCAATGTAAAGTCTGAGCCACGGTCGAGCCGTGCATCTTATTATAGAAATATTTCTTAATATTATTTAACTCACCAATTGTTCATAGTATATACACGATTATTATCGTCTGTTCACCAGGTATACCACAGTAGGGTTCCTGTTAAGGTTTCTAACAAGGTGTAGTTTCCTCTCAATTAAACATGTTCTGGCTGTTGTGAATCAACTCTAGTGAGTATTAGTATAATGTTTATACTCTTTATATTCTACCATGTTTATAGGTAGGTTTCCTATTTAATATATTGGGTTTGAATTTGTAAAGAAAGACATGGAAGTCGATCTTTCCTTCCAGATGGCAATTTGGCCATATTTTAGAAGGTAGCTAGAGAATACTGTTTTAATTGGTAATTTTTCTCTTGATCTCATATTTGATTTATTAACACGGTTCATGGGATAATAATAGTTTAGTATTTCCCTCATATTGATTATTTTTCCGACATATGCGGAGTTATTTTAGCTATTTAATCTCCTCGGGGTAACCTAGACAACTTAACTCTTAACTTACACCCTCCACAACTCATATACTTCATTTATTGAATTTTTGTATTAAAATTAGGAATAAGTAATTACTTACCACTGAAATATTTTTGACCACTTGTAAGGAGTCTCAGGAATCATCCAACCCTAACGGGGTCAGCGTCAGTGTTGAACTATCCTTCCACACCATTTTGTGTTTGGTTTTCCCTTGATCTGACCAGGATCAAGTTCGACCTCCCACGTATCAAACAATCACATAATTGTCATCTTCCAAATTTTATCTTATTAAACTTTGTGACGTGGTGAGTAATACATTTTCTCTTGACCACTATACTATTAATCCAATATCTGTTATAACCTATACTCGAATCTAGTGTTTTACCAAAATCCCCCGAACAATATTCTTTTGATCCAATCATCAAGCGGGGAAGCCAGTTTTTTTCCTCTTGGCTAAAAAAAAGGTAGATTCTTACTAAGGCATTTAGGATCGTACTATCTAGTAACTATACCCATCAATCATTTCAACTCTTAAATCCATCATACAAGTAATAAATTCCGTCATGGACTTGCATACTTTAGAATACTCTCTTCACTTTAAAAGGCTTATCTAGTATTTCTCTTATCAGGGCTTGATTATTGCCTATACCTGATTATCATCAGTTGGAGCAAAGGCAGTCACAGTTAGACTTCAAGAAAGGTTTTCATGACTCCATCCACAACTACAGTTCCATAAAGTATCATTTCCTCCACCTTAAAGCTTAGCCTTTTTCCTTATCCCATCTAAAATCCATAAATCTGGTGAACCATGTGTTCACCCTAGTCAAGTATCTCTTAATATTAGTACCATCTCAAACTAAGGATTTCCAGTTTGAATCCTACTGTTTAGTAACAGGACAATCAAGGCTTATTGTTTGTTTTTATCTCTAGAAACGTGGTTAATCCACTAGCTCAATGGCTTCCAAAAATAAGTCAATTAGGTGTATCGATAAAGAATTTAGAATCACAGGGTTTAGCATATAACGTTAGGACGGTTTACGTGTAATACAATGGTTACACACCTAGGGTCTGTTTCCCTACTTTTATATTTAATTTACTCTCATTTTTGTGTATATATTGTTTCACACTCTTATATAACTTACACTCACTCTCAGTGTATGTATTAGTTTATGCCTTTGGTATAACTGATACTACCTTTACTGTAAGTGTCAAGGAGAGTCATTTGTTATCATGTTTATACTAGAGTTTATTACATATGTTTTAACCTTAGTTGATTTACTGCGATCTTTTATTTGCATTCATAGTTTGAGCTGTCATAGTAGACATATGCTCGTATAAATTCATAAGGTTAGTATAGGTCATGTGTCTCAAAATAGGGTAGGTATATTTAACGGTACTCAACCCTCTGAAATGTATTAATACCCTCAATGTTTTAGGTTTACTCCCCAAACTATATGTATAATATAACATTTGCTATTGCTAATTAGGTATTTCTTCCCACTTTAGAAAATATATATTCAAGATTTGTTCTCTCCCTTTTTTTTTAATAGGGAGTCCAGCGTTGTTATGTATTGATACTAGCTGAGACCCTTGGTATTTGCTCAGGTATTTTAAGACCCGTGCTTATCCATTATGGATGTTTAGTTATATATATGAGATTCTGTCTCTCTATTGTCATATTTCAAGGTTTTCTCACTATCTTCTCTCGAAGTTTATAAGAGATTGTAAGCTTTTCCAGTTTCGCACTAAGCGTTAAGCTCGGTGCCTGGGTATCCCATAAAATTTCAGTGTTCGCTCTTTACATGAGCTCCTTGACATTTCATGTAGTCTTAAGTATTTTATATTAAATAATGTATTTCCGTTCATGACATCTGCTCGTCATTTAGGCAGGTCATAATTTGTAGTTATTGTAAGTTTGGACAGTTGTTAATGCCCCTTGGCAGTCCAAATAAAACTAACTTGTTATTTCTCACTATACTGTCTCACACCCTTAATCCCAAAGATAAACTCAGTTTTGTATTCAGTTTAATACCCTTAATCCTATGATACATTAATCTGGATTCTCCACTATAAATCGATGCGTCCCCTGACTTTAAAATAATTTTGTTCGCCTTTTCATCCTCTTCTTAACACCATATGAAACTCAGCATCATCTCCCTGTGGAGAATGCTACTGCTGATATCCCAATCCTTTTCCATACACATCGTACATAATTTAAGTTTTGATCCACTCTTATATCCTGGAATATAAAATCCTCCAAGGCTTATCCCAAGTCCTACTTTCATTTATAATAGTTATTTGTTCATTTATAATAGTTATTTGTTCATTTATAGTTAAGTGTTTCTTGAGTAGGATCATGCCGGGTCAAAGTACTTGGCATTATGCCTCGGGATATTCCCGACCTTCGCTCATAGGCTCAGGTGACCACGGTCTCTTAGATAAGGGAAAACAAATATCAAAGTATCCTATTATGTGAGAGGTTACCTAAATTAGGTCTCTCTAAAGTTGATACTTACTAATCACATATAAGTCTCATTGACTGATGGTTATAAACACACATTTATGCATCATGCATTAGGTTTAAGTTCTAGGCTTACCGGTTTCACGTTGAGCGCTAGCCTCAGCGCCTGAAGTTCCCACTGTGTACTGGGTGTTTCCTCATGGGATTATCTCTTTTTCCTTCTGATCTCTGGGTGAGGATGGCTGTCTGCCGGTCCTCCAGTATAGGTATTGTTCTGCGGCGCCTGGCCTCCTCTAGGTTCGCCCGCCTCATTAGCTGGTGTTCTCTGCGAACCTCTAGCTCCTTTGTATACTTGACTCCCTGGATTGAAAAAGCATTCATACTCCCCGTGACCTTTCTTTTTGCAATAACGACACTCCACCTTTCTTCCTGTGCAATCTACGCCTGGGTGACTCTTTCCACGGCGTTTACAGTAGTAGCGTCGTCGGGTTGGCTTGTTGCCTCTAGGTGGCCCTCAATAGTCCGCCACCAAATGTCAGCTGCGCCCTTCAGGTTGTATGCAGCGATGTCGACCTGCTGGTCTTCTGGAATTCCGACAGTCTTGAACGCCTTCTGGTGCTCTGTATCAAATTTCTCCAGTGCGGCGGGGTCCGTTTCCCCTAAATAAGTTGGTACTCTCGCGTCTGCAACGCTTTTCAACAGTTGGTTTCCCTGGCCGTGGCGGGTGGGGTATGGTTCCCGTAAATTGAACTCCTAGTTCCTGCGCAAAAGTTTCCATGGCCGCTGTTAGGTCTGATATTGTTGGGACATCCGCCGGTGTCTCGCTACTGCGTCCACTGTTGTCTCCTCGTGGTCCTTCGCTGGTCGACATCTAAGATAGTATATATTTTTTAATCTACTCGGTTGCTACACCGTCTTACATACACAATCAAAAACATGTAAGTAAGCTAACTACTAGCAATAAAATATCCCTAGGGTTTTTCTTTCTAGGTCACGAATCCTCACAAACGTTTCCCGTAACCCAATATTCCTATGCTCATTGTCCTAGACTCAGTATCTTTCATTAGAGCGGTACTCCGCTCTGATACCACTTTTGTAACACCCCTAACCTTAAACCTGTAATGATGTCATAACTCATAGTATAATGAATAGCATATCGCAGCGGAAAATAAAACTATCTAATCTAGGTGTTACACGCCGTCACTCACCCTTGTGAGTAACAAGGCATCCTTACTCTTTCCAACATTACGACTTCTCACGCTGTGGTGAACAGATACTGAGCGCTCTAATTATTACAATCTAAAACCAACTAAATGAGCAACTAACTGAATACATTCTCCTCCTTAATACAATACAAAATATAACCAACGGTGTTTGTTGAAAACACTTCAGCTACCCCCGTGTCCCACGCTCCGGCTTGAGTCTCTTCAACAACCTGGAATTTTTGGCCCACTAAAGGGCTCAGCAATCGAAATGCTGGTATGCTAAATGTAGTCTTAAATCATTTGGATTCCTTAAGTCGTTTTAGCCATCTTGATATTAGATTCTTTATATGAAATACCGGTTTGTAATAATAACAATATTAATTGTAAACACTTAACAAACACATAACAATCCACCTGTAAACACCAGTGTACAATAGTACACAACACCAATAACCACACAACAATAACCCATAGCAATTACCAATAATCACACAATAATAAACCATAACAATAACCAAACAAGATACGCGTATTAAACTGCACTTGTTAGTTGGCCACTTGGCTCTTTATCCTTTAACCTTTTCCAATTAAATTCCACCTCAAGTGTCATGTTAAGACAAACCTTAATAACCTATGAGAATGGACAGTGTGTCCCACTGGGTTCCAAAGGAACCGTTACCAGCTGACCTTATGGCCCTTGATAAATATATACATTGACCGATCCGATCCCCGAATGCGTGGCTGATGGATTTAGAGTGACTCTCTTCTTGAGTCTCTCATAGTGATCACAATGCGCTACCAGAAAGTCAAAACGACCAGGATTCCTCTCTTAATAAGTTAGCCCTTTTTGTCAGTGACATAATAATCAATCCTTGAGTTAAGACTATAACAATCGACCTTTGTTAGGTTCAATAATACCTAAAGGTCAGTTAGTTTTTTTTTCCAGTTTAGATGTATAAACTTTTAGTCACAAGACATTCGCGTATAAAATACAACGCAACAGTTTGAGCAATACCACAAACAACATCATCCACATAAAATCATAGATATCGCTCTTAAACATTTAAACATATAATGTCTGGACCTTAGGATAATCCTTAGGACATTCAGACCACACAATTAACATACCGTTCACCAAGAAACTGCTAGCTTGACAAACTCCTATTCAGTAGTCACTTCCCGTACGCTGTTATTTAGACATGCAATACCGGGTAATATGAATATAACTATTCATTAAGTATTACCGTACTGTCACCGTAAAGTTTATTCTAGTTGTATAATAACTCTGTATGTTATTTATTTTCCCCCTGCTATTTTAATAGTGGTTCTAGATAACCTACCAGTTCATTATTTTATGTGAAACTCACATGTGATAATGAATTATCATTTATACAGTATATCTTTACCTCATTAAATACATACTCATAATTATTTCCACTTATCACTTATATTATATCATTTGGTTAGTTATATTATAACCACCTTTATTTTATAAACTTTATTTATATTTCAATATACCATAATACATTATATTACCTAGTTTACCTCCTTTCCTTATTAAATCACAAACCAAGCTTAATATTTAGGTATTTATATATTATACCCAACAACTTGATAAATTACTAAATAACCACATATAAATTTCCGGCAATCATAGTTGATCCCATTAACTTTTATAACTTATCCATTAACCATATATTTTTATAATTTACTAAATACCCATATCAATTTCGGAAATTGCAAAACAATGATATTATCTTCTGTAAATTGCCAAATAACCTTATAACTTTTATAATTCACTATTTACCCACATTAACCTTTGTAAATATTAATTAACCACCTTACTTTAACAAATCACCAAATACTCTTATTATTTCGGTAATTACAAATTAATACCACCAATTTTAAAAATTACCAATCAAGCCCATAAGCTCTTCGGTGTAATCATATAATTTCTATATTCATACTTTTAACCCCAAAACTTTATATAAGTTACATGTTAACTTATAAACTTGAAACACCCCTGAACATTTAAACGCATAAAATCATAACGCGTTTTATAATTCAGACATAAAATAATGTACGAACAATTAAAATTTGGTATATACATGTAACGTCATGTATTAACACGGTCACGTACTTATATATGTACGTTTATGAAAATACATATACGAAACGTTACCATTTTACAACGTCGTAGAGAATAAATAATAACGTCGCATAGTTACATGTAATTAAAACGCGACAGAAATAAAAGGGGGCGTATACATATAGACATGTACGTATAAATAACCAGTCGCGTATAAAATTAATAACGCGACGTATATTATATGGTTTTACATATATAAATAAGCATGTATAACTTATACAAAAAAAGAGAAGAAACAGAGCAAAGACGCTTCTAATGTGGTTCGAACCCCGTACCTCTCGTATGCCTAGTGAATGTCTTAACCAGTTGAGCTATGCTCGAATTCAGTAACAAATACCCATCTAACTATCTTAGTACCGCGTCTGTCACCGTAATATAAAAAAAAAGAAAAGGATGAACAACGACCCAAACTGATTCACGTGTGCCACTTACTCTCTCATCTCTTCCTCGGTACTACACCTGATCGAACAAAAAAAAACTTAACAACAGACCACATTGTCAGGGCATGAGACCGACAAGGATCTGCATCAGGCATGGGCATTATATCTTACCCCTTTTATGCACTTCTAAGCGTGTGAGAGCCTCTTATTGGCCTCAGCTTTCAAATTCCCCAACTCTCACACACGCTCCTTGGGAATGGCTAGCACTAACCCAATGCATCTAACACCAGGAGAAAATGACAACAATACTACCAGACAACAAATCAGTACTTGTTTGGAATCTGCACTCAGGTCTCCAACACACCACCTCCGCTGCATGCTGCTGTCAATGACCCAGGTCAGTTGTGTCATGTCCCAATGCCAGGACAACAGATGAGAGGACAGTCAGTCACTCACCTGAGAGTTAAGCGCTCCAAATTTGTTTCCAGTGGAAACAGCCACCATTAGTGCCTACTTAGCCGCGTCAGTTTTTCTGTTTCCTCTGTCCTCTGATGAATATTCTTGCCTCAGTCTTTCCTCTCTTTCCCTTCGTGCATGAGCACCTGGTAGGGTGTTGAGAACCCTCAAGGATCCACTCCATTCTTTCTCAAGCTCAGCGCAGGAAAATGTTACCGGTTTGCATCTCTCACATCAGTTTCTTTCCTTGTTGCTTCTGTCTGAAAACTTCTTCTCAAACCACTTTGATCTTTCTCATTTCTTTTCTTGTTGCACACCAGAACTCTCGTGCTAAGTGCTGATAGAGCTTTGGAGATTCTGTAGCCAGCCCTCTCCATGAGCTCTTCAAGGTAAGACTAGGAAACCAGGAAAAAGGAAAAAAACTGGTTGTTTAAGTTCCTTGATACTTCTGTTTTTGTGTCTGAAAATTTGATGAACTGACTTCCTTTTCCCAGCTGTCCTCTTGTGTGGATTTCCTTGGCAAGACTCTTATGGGTGTGAGTAAGAGAACCTCTAGGGAACTACCTCCTAGTCAAGGTAAGAAGAACCACCGAGAATCCTTGCTATGACAATTCCCGATATCAAAGACAAAGAAAACTGAAACTAACAGCAACTGAATTTGTCACTTGGTTCTGTCTAGGGGCGAAGTCACCAAGGGGCACCAAGGGCTTACCCAGGAAAAACAGCAAGGGAACCCCGCTTGAAATCCTAAAGGTTGTGTCTGAACTCATGGCTAAATCATAAAAAAAAAAGGATACACTAAAGCAAGCGTGAACTGTGGTGCTTAATGTGTTGATAAACCTGATAAGCCACTTACATGTGTAGTGTAATGAGGAAGAACAGTGTTGCTTAACCTATTACATGAGAGCTAAACAACAAGTGAAGTTAGAGTAGGTGAGTTCTGCATGAATCAACTAACCAAAAAGAAAGAAGAAACAATGCAGAAATGTGTTTGAACTCTGCAACTTCCTCCCCTTAAGTATCGAATTCAGAAACATATTAGAGATGGTAGTGGTTGGGCAATGACCTAAAAACTGTACTAACATATTATGCTAAGTGCAAATCAATTGGGGAGAAGCTAGGAGTTAGATTAATGGGTAGAAACAAGAAGAAATAGGAAATAATATACCAGGAATAGATTTCAGTTTTCTGCAGTTGTGGGTTCTCTGTATATCAACTTTCAGAGGTTATGTGAAGATTGTATTGGCTTAAGAATCAGCTGGAGACCTTGCTAACGCATTAGACTACATACAGATAACTTGGGAAATGGTAGACAAAAAAAAAACAGTAGCTCATTAGAATGGTGATAAAAGGAGGAAAACGCAAAAAAAAACTTGGTTTCAGTTCCTTCCACTGTAAGGTTAAGACCTATCGGTAGTTTAGCAGGTTGCTTTGGGTCTGTTTTGGAGAGTTAAGCTATGTTAAACATGTAACTAAGTAAATAAGTGTTCTGTGATAAATTGAAATCAAACTCGTTAATAAATAGGGAAGAAAATAGAAGAGGAGTTGTTGGTTACATGCTTCAGATTTCAGCCTTCTTTTCAAATAATACAAGCTTGTCTGTAACTCTATCAACAATGTCTTGGGTCTGCTTTAAACTCAAAATCGCAAAACACTTAGCCAAGTGGGTAAGCAGGTTGAGGAAGAAGAAAAAATAGAAGACAGAAACCTCAGTAATGTTCTCGGTTTCTGAAGTCTTGAGGTTTCAGTATGCCTCTGTTACAAAGAGTTACAGGCTGTGATAGTGAGTGGCATAAGAGTTTAAAACACTGCTAATTCTTTTAAACCAGGTGAGTAAGCGTTTTGGGAAAACAATCTGTAAGTAAATTTTTGAACACGAATAGAGGTAGAAGAGGTTACCTTGGGTTAGTTTCAGTTTCAGAATTTTTTAATAAGTTGTTTCTCTGTGGTTGTGTTGCAGTGGGGTTAAGTCTGTTGTTTAGGGTCTGTTCTTGAAATTTAAAACGTTATAACGCACTTAATCCCAGGAGTCAATGAGGAGGGAGAATCTGGAAATCAAAACAGAAAACAATATAAGTGAATATATCAGGTTGTGACTTCAGTTCCTTATCAGTCCAGTATTGGGACATTCAGTGGCTTTAACAAGCTATCGTGGGTTTTCTTTGGGATTGAATTTGTAGTGAGTACTTAATTAAGGGGCTATATGATTGGGGATGAATTGACAGACAGACTAACAACTAAACAGAAGGATTAGAGAGTAAATACAGAAAGTAGTTTTTTCCAGTTTGCCTACAATATATCAGTCTCTGTATAACTGAGGTTCAGTAGTGAGCGCAGTGTTGTTTGACTTGGATGTGAGGTTAAAATCTTCCTAAAACATCTAGCCAATTGAGTAGAAAAAGAAAAAAAAACCTTGAGGGGAATTTGAAGACAGACTGATAATCTAAATCAAAGACGAAATGCATCAGTTCATACTCATGTTTTCAATTTCAGTTCTGTATAAAACACTTCTCAGAGGGTTGCTCATGTTTTGTCGTGGATCTGTTGTGAGGAGAAAACCCAGACAAATCACCCAGCTAACTGAGTCAAAGATTTGGGAAAAAGGAAACTAGAAGATCAGATTGGTAAGCACATAAATCAGATAGGAGAAGGTTCAGTTTCTTTCTCAGTTTTAGATTTGTGTAATAACCTCTCAGAGGTGTACCATGGGTTCGTTGGATTAGTTCTGAAAAATTATAAACTGTACTAAGATGTTAATCAAGCAGCTAAACCTTTGATGGAAGTAGAAAACAAGGACCATACACGAAACAGAAAGAGAAGATAATCTAGTCATGTAATAGTGTATATCAGTTTCACAGTTTCAATTTTCAGGTTTTGCATTTGTAGTTGCTTCTGTGTAGTTGGGTACAGAAGTTATATAGGTGTGATAATGGATTGAGAATGAACCTAGAACATATCTAATACACTTAAGTAAATTATAAACATCTTGGGGAAGGGTTAGAAGTCAATTTGATCGATTAAGAAATGAGTGAAGAAGAGAGTACATATACTGTTGTTTCAGTTTTCCAGTTTCTATTCTCTGTAAAGTGAACATCCAGAATTGTTATTAATGTTGTCTTGAGTTGGTGTTCGGTTTAAGACATCTCTAATACACTTAGGTAAGGTTATAAACACCTTGGGGAAAATAGGAATCAAAGTAACATATCAGAGAAAGAGTAGGGATGAAGGAGTTGATACAGTTTTCAGTTTCAGGTTTGGTTGATTTCTGTTCTGTATGGTTGAGCACCGAAGATGGGAGGGTGTTTTATTGGGACAGTATTGAGTCCAAAACATTGTCTACACATATAACTAGTGGGGTAGATTCTGTAGGAAAGAATCAAACATCAGTAAGGCTAGCTAGATACAAGAATCAAGAGGAAACATATGGATTTTTGTTTCAGATTTCTAAAAAAAATTGGTGTTTCTGTAAAACTAATTCCAGAGATGCTGTCAAGATTGTTTGGTCTTGATTGTGAGTTTAGAGCATAGCTAACACACTTAGGTAAAGGGGAATGTACCTGGGGGAAGTTAAAAGCCAGCTTAGGAGACTTAAACATGGAGTTAAAGGAAGTGGTAAGCAGATTGTGTACCTTCGTTTTTCTGTAACTCCGGTTCTGTATAACTGATGTACCTGGGGGTTATAAAGGTATGTTAGACTTATAATAAACCCAAAGCCCTCCTAATGCACCTAGCTAGATTTACCAAAACAACTTGGGAAGTTAAACACCATTTAGACATATAAAAAGTGTGATAACATAAGGTTGTATGCAAGAACCATATTTCAGGTTTGGAAACTTTGTGTATCGGTACAAGTAAATCTTAGAAACATTTTAGGAGTTATTATGTTGATGATGAACTAAAGACATGGCTATTTAGATAAGTATGGAATATACCTTCGGTCAATAAAAGTCCCATCCAGATAAACTTGTTACATATTAGTGACTGGAGTACTCTAAAACATTTGCTAGTGATAAGTACTTAGTAACGTGTAAAACGTCGATGTAAATGCCCTAGGAGTAGGCTAAGGATTAAGATTAATACTTGGAGAATCCTAAGGGCTAATATCAGTTGAGCATTCAACAAAGAATTCACCTAGGGAACAACCCCGATAAAATGTGATAAACTAAGAGAAATGTCACAAGGGTCATCACATGAAATTATAAACTGACCAATCGTTTTTAATTAACGTTAGGGCCGTAACGAACGCCAGCTGGGACTCCATGTGTGTGTGAGACACTCTTGCTTCTAAATCAGGTATGACATGTGGTTCGTATGTTGCCGTGTTACACGGCTTGTGTGCTGTGTGCCTTGTTTGTTTATGACCACAACTAATGCATGAAACAGATGTTTGTTTTACAGTGCTTATTTGTCTGTTGTGAACTTGTGTAAGGCATGTGAATGGATTGATTATCTTCCTTGCTTACCTGCTTGCTATTATTGAGCATATTGTTTGCGCGCACACAGTAGTGTAGTCCCTTCTCGTTGATGAATCCTTGAGATGAAACACAACGAACTTCGTAACAAACCAAAGGAACTGCAAAAAGGGAAAACTCCTCTTAACTATAGAGGACCTCTAAAGACACCCACTATGGTGTCGAATTATCAAAGATAATGATAAGCCAATACCTTGAGAAGGAATAGGGAGACGGACCCTTTGTATCCGGGGTTGAGACCAATAATAGAAAAAGGGAATAGGGAGACGGACCCTTTGTATCTGGGGTAGAGACCAATAATATAAAAAGGAATAGGGAGACTGACCCTTTGTATCCGGGGTAGAGACCAATAATATAAAAAGGAATAGGGAGACGGACCCTTTGTATCCGGGGTAGAGACCAACAGTATAAATAGGGAGACGGACCCTTCGTATCCGGGGTAGAGACCAATAATATCAAAAGGAATAGGGAGACGGACCCTTTGTATCCGGGGTAGAGACCGAGCATTAAGAGGCATAGGGAGACGGACCCTTTGTATCCGGGGGAGAGGCTAGTAACATGGGAAAAGGAATAGGGAGACGGACCCTTGGTATCCGGGGTGGTGGCCAGTAACGTTTAAAAACAACAGAGAGAGAAAAAGCTATCCAGGAATGGAGGATTAGCTAGGGACAAGACGTTTCCCCAAATTATGGTGATAAGAGAATTCACAAGTAACCCTTAAAGAAACAAGGAAAGATTGGCACCTACATGATATGGTCACGGGATCTAAACTATACCCCCCGACCTGGTGCAAAGAAAGAGAAAGAAAATACACTTTAAGGGAACAAGAGAAAAGAAATGAAAACACACAACGCTCGTACAATCCCATAGTGAGGATCATGGGTATTACATACCTATGCACACATTTATTATGTACATGATTGCTGTTGTGTTACTAGCAGCTTGTTGTGCTTGGTTGTTGTTGCTAATGTGTTACTACTTTAAGTGTGTATGATACTAGGATGTATTGTGGTGTGTTTTACTGCTTTATTATAGCATGTAAATTGACTTAATAATATTCGACCAAGTAGTCGTGTGGCCCGGTAACATACGGGCTACACACGTTCATACTCAGCGTAGTTTGCAGAGTCCTTTACAACCCAATTTTTACAGGTATTGAGCTGGATGACAACGGAGTGTAGGCGGGATGACTATCATGGGGGTAGTCCATCTGGGCATGACTTCTGAGTTTGGATTAATATGTTAGTGTATGGGTTGTTACTAAACCCGGGTTGTACTTTTCGATTTATGATTTAGTAATTACATTGTAGACACTCGGTAATTGGAATTGTATCTTGTATTGTATATGAGTTTTGGTGGAGAGCTGTTTCGAGTCATGCAGACCGTAACTTGGCGTTAGTAATGTGGTCTGTCAACCACGTGGGTGGTTGGCGTCTGTGACACCCGGATGATGTTGAGAATCCGCTGCATAGTTGTTTCGTATTAAGGCTAGGAGCTTGTTGTACTACTGGATGTTTATTCGGGGGTGTTACAAAATTATAGTTTAAATATTTTATTTCTTTAAATAACCAAAGTACCCCATATATTTCCTTAAATTACATTTCCGCCCATATTAAGTTCTATTCTTCATATATACTTCCACAAATTATATATTCACCCTTAAACTTTTATACACTTAATATTTTATGTCATAAATCATTTTAACCCAAATTTTTTGGTCAACACTTTGACCATGACTTAATTTCACAATTAATACTTTAACATACCCATAAAATCACAAGTAATTCTCGGCCATACATTATATTTTTCAATAATTACAAAATAGTCCCAAAACTTTATAAAATGTCATTTTAACACTTAACCACTTATTTAAATTCACCAAAATTCAATATTAATTCCTACCTTATATTATAATATACACACCAAACAACTCCTTATGTTCTCGGTTTTCACATTTTGTACACCAAACTTTTCAAAATTTATATTTTAGCCACATAACTTATTAAAATAGCCATTTTAATACTTGTAGCTATTTTTAATGTTCCAAAAATTTATAAAATAAGTTAGTACACTTATATGTATTTCAAATTTCACCAAACCTCAAGTATTGCTCTCGGCCACACTTAAATTTCATCACATGGTTTCAAAACTTGTTTTAAACTTTATAATATGTATATATAAATGTTTATAAGCCATATAACACTTCTAAAAATTATGCTAATGCCTTAGAATGATTATAAACCAAAAATAGAACAAATAAACCCTAGATAATTCCGCCTACATTTATATGCATCCTAATTAATTTTGTGACACCTATTTATACCTTCAGGTAATAATCTTACCTTATATGTTATAATTTATTTTCTTGACATTATAACCCATAATACTTTCGGCCATAATTTATTTAGAGGTTATATAATTTTTATACCAAAGTTTGAAGCTTAAATTGAGCTTAAACTTAATATACCTTAATTATATATATACTTACCCTTAAATACAGACAATTCTTGTACTTGATTTTTCCTTGAATTTCCGAGCTCTCCAAATGCTACTTTATGTGGATATTTCGAACTCCTTGTACATATATAGGAGATTTATTTGTTGGACTTCTAACAAGAGTCTATAAATAATATTGTAGTAATTTTTACAAGAGTTTACCTTAGGAGGTTAACAAGGTATTTTTGATACACCTTGGGATGCTTGCAGATTCAAGTTTCCTTCATGAAATAATGAAGAGAACATATATTTAGAAGTTCCTAAATTTTCAAAAATTACCTAAGGAATTTTCTTAAGATTTTCAACATGAAAATATACCTTAACTTGATCTTGTTGTTCCTTGTGTTGTTGTTGAATTTAGGAACCTCCTTGGAGCATATATGCTTGGAGAAAATTGTAGAAATTCCTAGGATGATTTCTTGCTTCAAGACTTGATAGAACTAACTAGGAAATTACATTAAAATGGTGTTAGGATTTAATTCACCATTAATGGAGCTTATTTGCTCGTATGAATTTACTTAGGAAAGAAGGAGAAATGAGAGAAAGGGAGAAGGTTTACCTCACGGCCATGGAAGGCAAGAGGAAATGAAGCTCTACGTTAGTATTTAGAAGAAGGTAAGTGAATGATTCTTCTTTTGATAATTTAATGACTATAATTAACTAGCTTTTCTTTGTTTATTTCTTGTTTAAAAATCTGAACATCATGGTCTCCTAATGCTCTCTTATTCTACGGTAATGGAGAGGAAAATAATCGAAGCACTTGCTAATTGATAATGAGAAGATGACTAGATCATGTGAGTGCCATATTACTTTTGAATTTACCAAACTTAATTATTGTGCTAATCCTCTTTGTTTATGTAGGTGATCGGCTGGGTGGAGCACTATGGAATTAGGCCATCTCCAATTGTAGTGCTACGCCTGATTGGAAGTAATTAGTATATGACTTGTTATTTGCTAATGAAAGAATGACTAGTTAAAGTAGTTATTTAATGTTCAATTAGCTTATTTATTGTACTAAGCTTTTTTTTTGCAGTGCTGTTCGCCTGGAGTGGGAATGGTGCAAATGTGCAGTACCACTTGATGTAGGCTTACGGTTACAATGGAAGGTAGGGATCAATTTAGTTTTGTTTTTATTTGATCATTACTGCACTAATCTTATCCTCTCATGCAGGTGGGTTCGGTGGAATTAAAATGGAGCAAATGCTCAGCCCACATGCGGTAGATTCACGTCAATAGCATGCTAGGAATTCACTTGATTTTGTTAATTGTACACTAGCCAATAATACTAATTTGTTTAAGCATTCTTTTATCCTAATCAAACAGCACTAATCTTATTATTATTTTTTGTGCAGGTCATACGTAAATGGAGAAGGGCTTCCAGATTGCCCATGTCTATTACATTATTAATCGGTGGGTGACATGATGATTCAACATCAAATAACAAAGTTTTAAGTCAAACTTAGCCAAATACTATCTTAAATAACGCATGGATTGGGGATCAAATGATATTAATTTTTCATTTGATTTTTGTTACACTATATTGTACTAATATGTGTAATAGGTTCCAGCATTTAATTGGCACATTTTTATTATGGTAAGAAATGAAAGTTTTAAGGTAAAAATGCTGATTTTAGGTACCTTTTTTACCTAAAGATCGCCCCTGGTTGTGCTATGATTTTAGCACTGCCACCAATTAATTTAGATGGTCATTTTATCTACTTTTAAGATTACCAAATCGTGGCTACTCAAAAACTTCAAGGCATATGCGTAAAAAGCATTTTCGTGACACCCAAAGGTGCGTTTTTGTGCATTAAGAATATTTCCAGGAATTAATTAGTCGCTATGAGTTCCAAGTGTTTATTGACATTGTTTATAGTCAATAATAATATATTAAGGTGTTATATCAAGTTATATGGGGTTATATGAACTTGTAACTCAATTTTAGGGTTAAAGGGGCACTCCCGAGGTAAAAGGAGCGTTAAGAAATTCCCCCCGAGCTCTTTGTTTATTTTTGAAGGAATAGCTTGGGAATCCTCTTTAGAATAATTAATAATGATTTTAGGAACTCTAGGAATAATTTTTATAGGGGTTCGTGCCACCTTGGCACTCCTCCTAAGCATTCCCGGCCTTTATGGGGCCCACATTGGGAACTTCCGAGAACTTTGTATTTTTACTCAGTTCTAACTATAAACTTGTATCTTAAAGATCATAAAATGATCCTTGGTTAAATTCGTATAATATCCATAGCTTATATAATTATTTAACTTAAGGTCAGACTTTTAACGCTCGTTTCTGACCTTAAGGAGTTTAGGTGTGTTTTAACGCCCAAGTGTTTATATGCTTTCTTAGGGTTTAATAAACCCCCAAATAATATTTATAATTCCTCAAATAATATTTATTTACTTATTTAATTATTTAAATGTTAGGGGTATTTCACTGTAAGACAGAGTCTCCCTTTGACTCAGCTGTTTGTGTAAGAAGCTTGATTGTATTTAAACTCATTGAGGAGTTCGTGTGTTACTAGGTTGCATCCCGTTTAATTTTTGTCTGTTCGTTTCCTTTTGAAATTCGGTTTGCTGATCTTGGACAGCTAGAAATACTATCCATTTCTCCTTCTCTTCGGGTTATTTGCCCATCATTTGGCTTCGACTTTAAAGGGTGAGGTTCCCTTTGTTATCAATCTAGTTTCAAAGTCATTGACAGTCACTTGTCCTCCCTTCTGCCCAAATATCTAATTGATTTGTTTCTGATGGTTGAACTATTGCGGCAACAACTGCCTGTGGATCACTCCTATATCTTCATCTCTATGGTTGTTTATCGCTAATAAGTTAACCGTTTGTTTCTGTTGGCGGGTATCTTCTAGTTTTTTTGTTTTTGCAGATGAACTCCAATGTTCTTCTCCTGGTATTGAGTTCTATCCCTGGATATCTCATCAAATTTGGAGCTATGCGTGAATGTTATCTCTGGATTACAACTCTCTGTTGATTCCTTATTGCTCCATATGCTTCCTGTATATTCCACTGTATGTATTTATGTCAAGCATCATCTCCAATTTTTTGATTTTATTAATACGTTCACCCTAATCTTGTGTGGTTTCAATTACCTGTAGTGTTAGCTTTTGATTATCGAGATAGTGTAGACATAAGAGTGAAAAGAAGTCCACCTGTGTGACCTAAAAGAAAATGTGTAGTCTGTTATCCTTGCTGCGTTTTCAGATTGTATGTAGCCCTCACGATAGAAAATAGTTTAGATTAACATAATCACTTTGGTATTAATTCATTCAGCTCAATTTATTCAAACAAAAAGAATCAGAAACGAGTCAATGAAGCTGTGTAGTATGCTAGATCGCTGCGTTGTTATCAAATTTGTGCATAGTTTACAATCCCTTTAACTTCATGTGGTGCAATCGATCATCGGTTTATGTCATTGATTTGTTTAAAGATATTTACGATTTGGAGTAAAAAAGAAATAGAAAAACAAAAAAAATGATTTAGGAATTCACTTTAGGTTTCATCAGATTAATAATTCTTTCTTTTAGCTCTTTGTATATTTGTTTCTTTTGGCTTAGAATAATATAGAAGTGTGAACAATAAAATAGATTAACAACCCACATGTTAGGAACCAACAGAAGGGCTCAATTGATTGGATTTGGAAGTGACATTTAGTCTCTGGTTTTAACTCTGCTATACATCATTTGTGGGGTTTTGATTTCTTTCACCGGTTCTGTTTTGTACATGATGATGCTAGACTTGGTTGACATAGGAACAGTTTAGTTGGCTTCTGTATACCTTGGAGATTCAATTGATAAAAATGAGTGAAAACAACAAATTGATAAAGTGATTTGCAACTAATAGTTGAGATTTGCCACATTAGGGCTCCAAGTTTTTGTTGTTTGCTATAGGTCAAAATGGTGGTCTATGTATATAGCTAGAAAATAGGACCTGCTTGGTTAAAAATTCAGTTCGCTTCCGTATTATTCATCATCTGTCACATGGCTAGCTCTCTGACTGTTTACATTATGCCATACATGTATACACTTGGCATGTTACAATTTGCTTTATTGCATTTCTCTTCATATATGTTCATTATTTAAAGGGAAATTTCATCAAATACCACTGAGTTTTTGTTTAATTCATGATATACCACTGTGTTTCTAAAATTACACAGGATAACACCGAGTTTTTACTTATTTCACCAGATAACACTCTGTCACATATTTTGTTAACTTTTTCATTATATCCCTAGAAAAAAAAGACTAAACTACCCTATTATTAGTTAAATTAAGGTGGTATCTTATTTATCAATATGACAGTTCATTGTGAGGCAATTAATAACATGAGTATTTTGTCATTTTCCAGGAAAAATAACAAAGAAGTTAACAGAATATGGGACAAGGTGTTATCTGGTGAAATAAGTAAAAACTCAATGTTATCCTGTGTAATTTTAAAAACACAGTGGTATATCGTGAATTAAGCAAAAACTCAATGGTATTCGGTGAAATTTCCCTTATTTAAACCATAGATAGCCCTCTAGGTCACCTTTTTTTATGATCAAAGTCTTGGAAGGTACCCCACAACTAGCTTATTTCTGATTTGCTTTGTGGGGAATAATATCTTCCAAAACTTTGAAGTTCTCTTTTAAGCCTTTGAGGGTACCCCACAACTAGCTCATTTCTATTTGCTTTGTGGGGAACAATACCCTTCAAACCTTTAAAAGCCTATCCCAAACCACCCCTCAATTCGTTAAAAAACTTTACCCAAAAAAAAAGAAAGAAGAGAGAAAAAGCAATAAATTCAAAATTCATTTCAGTTAGCTTAAAGTCTTCACATTCGTTAAATCCTTCCAAAATTTTCAACCCCGATCTCATTCCAAGATTAGAATTGTCTCTCAAAATGTTACTTCATTTTATTCTGTTATCAAAAATTCATCCAAAAAAAAATTAATTCAGAATTTCATTGTTCAAAATCAAGTTTTGCAAATGAATGTCCAAAGCTGAGGCCCAACCCCGAAGCCCAAGTCCACGGCCCAAAGCCCAAGTCCACGGCCCGAGTCCACTGCCAAAGCCCAAGTCCACGGCCCAAAGCCCAAGTCCATGGTCCAAATCCCGAGTCCACGACCCAAAGCCCAGCCCAATTTAAAGCCCAAGCCTAACTCAAATCCGGCCCAATACCCAGTCCGGCCCAATTCAAAGCTGGCCCAAAACCAAACCCACAAAAGTTTATAAGAATCGAACCAAAATTCAAACCAAGTCCACAAGAATCAAAACTTGACCTGAATGTTGACCTTGAAAAGACTTTGACCTTGACCAAAAGTCAAACCTTGACCAAAAAATGTTGACCTTGACCTAACTTTGACCTTGACCAAAAACGTTGACCTTGACCAAAAAACATTGACTTTGATCCAACTCTGACCCAATTCGAAATCCAATCTAGTTCAAGCCTGAACCTTAATCCAAACCGAACTCCAATTCAATTCAAACCCGTTTCATCTAGCTCAATTCAACTCAAACCCAAATACATTTCATCCAGTCCGCACTCACTTATAAATTCTTTTCAAAAATCCAAAAAACCAAAAAGAATTTCAAACCATCATTTTATTCAAGCTTTCAAAGAAACCATTTTGTGGAATTTTAAAGGAAAAACTCTTCTCACATCGCAGAAAACTCTTCTCAGCAAGCAGAAAGCTCTTCTCACATATACAAAAAGTTTTCTCCTAAAAACATTGCTCAAAATCAGTGTTTCTTCATCGACAATTCCGAACAACTTCAAGAAATTCCAACTCAATTTTCCAACTCAGAACTAAATCGTTTTCGGGGAACAGTGAATATCTAACACCTTCGAAATGTTTTCTTCCTAGTTGAATGTCACTTGTCCCCCTTCCAAAATAAAAATCCGAGGTGGGGCACTGGGGTCATAACCTTCCTTGTCCCAGTCTGAATCTCTTTAGGCGGGGCATTAGGGTGACAAACCTCCCCTAATTGCAGCCTAGATTTTTTCAAGGCAGGGTGCTAGGGAAGTAACGATAGTTGTAGCCGGGATTTTAGAATCGTCTAACTCCCTTCCGCTAGATTTCAATGTTTTCGGTTTTTAATGTTTTAAAACCCTGGAGTTAGAGACGTTATTAGGGTTCGACCGAGAACATCTCATTCATGGTGTTTCTCTCTGAATCCTATTTTTTCGACATAAATTCATTGCCCCATCTTTCGAGCCTCGGCACTTACATTAATTAAGTGTCGTGTTCGAAGGGGTACATAGGGTAATCCCTCGGGATTATCAGCCCTTTTACAACAAAAATGATTTTTGGTTTTAAAATTTTAAGAGAGACAATTCTGGACAAATCAATCTAATCCTTTCGTTATAGCTTTAACCTATAAGCACTTCTCAATCCTTTTCTAAACAAACTCAAGGTCTTAATTTTCACTAACATAGGACCTCCAATTCTCGAATACTCCCGGACAACCTTAGTCATCTGGAACCCAAAACTTTTTTTCAAAACCCGAACACCTGTGAACCAAACATCCTTTTCATACTCAATCATCCTGAATTCATTTTTAATACCTTTGGCTTCACAAAACGCCTCAAAAAGCTAATAACTTTGAACTTTGAACCCAACAAAACTGGGAAGCTCTTCAACTCCAACAAATAATCCGCACACCCTTAACTCCACAAGAATGACCAAAATTCCCTTGGCTCCATAAAGTCAAGACAAGTTCAAACCCCTCAAAATAGACAAAACCTCTCAACACTTTGACAGACCCCGCCGACCGATATTTCAAAACCAACCTTTCCTCAATCCATATTCAATCCTATCCTTGGCTTTTAAATGAGTCTCTCTAAAAGGTTTTGAAAGAAGGTAATCCCGACAATTGGAGACCAAGGTTTCCTCTGGCACCAATCCAAAGTCGTGGTTGTTACCACTTCTAAGGGGTGTAACCCAATGCGAACCCACAATAGAATCTCTGTAGTGACCAGATAAGTCCTATCCATAGGTAACAAATCACAGATTCAATTAACGGTTCTCATAACCCTTCTCCTCCCTTCCTAGTTCCTTAGGTCAAACTAGGTGGCGAGTCTAGTCAATTCTGCCTTATAGAGGCATAAGTCCGCGTGGAGCCCATTGAGAGCGAGTGTAGTGCACACTTGCACTCCCCTTCATGCTTTCTGGGAAAGACGGATGATTTAGGAGGTATTTGAGGGATGCCAGAATAACGGGTTTTCACCCTCCACAGAATGGCATTTTAAGATCTAGGCTTTTCAGTCAAGAAACCATATTTATATAGACCCCCCTCATACCGAAAAATCACCCTCCACAAGGTGCTATATGACATTAGCTATTGTTAGTACTTAGTGCTCTTTGCACTTGTCTTTGTAATACTGAGACGTACTAGCCTACATGCCCACGGAGATTGTGACAGCCCAGTCCAATCAACCCACATGTATGATATTGTCCGCTTTGGCACGTAGGCCGCACGGATTTGTTCCTGGGGTTTCACCCCAAAACGCGTCACACAAGGAAGAGGTATCCATGCACCTATAAGGCACACTTCGTTCTCCTCTCCAACCAATGTGGGAGGTAACCCTCACTGGGTGTTACACTTCACCCCCCTTGGGAGCCCAGCGCCCTCGCGGGCCACACTGGCACACCGACCTGGGTCTGGCTCTGATACCATCTGTGACAGCCCAGCCCAATTAACCCACATGTGTGATATTGTCCGCTTTGGCACGTAGGCCGCACGGATTTGTTCCTGGGGTTTTGCCCTAAAACGCGTCACACAAGGAAGAGGTATCCATACACCTATAAGGCACACTTCATTCTCCTCTCCAACCGATGTGGGAGGTAACCCTCACTGGGTGTTACAGAGATAAAGCTTGTCATCCGTGTCTCCCAGTGGTTTTGTTCTGGAGTGATACATTGTTGTAGTCTTTTGCTACTTTCTTCATGTTGATGTATATTACATCTTCCCGTGTGTCGGGCTAGCAACAACGTTCGTATGGTTCTTCCTGCTTCCTGCCAGGGGAATCCATATGTTGCGCTCGTATTAGAGTTATGCATCTTCATCTTTCATTTCACATTATTCTCTGCGAGTTTTACTCGTTTAAGTTCGCCCACGTAATTATTATTGATGGCTGTTACTTTTGGTCGCTTCTGCGCGCACCATATCCCAGTTGATTCGTCGGTTGTTAGTTCTCATAACGTTTATGCTCACATCATTTTGTAGATTCCTCTGGATTGCAAGAATTTGCTTGATCCTTATGAGGGTTCTACATATTATTCGTCCATATAATGGGTTTTTCCTATTTCTGTCATCAGCGTTCACGTCTTCTAAAGGTTTCCTCTGTCTTCACTATGTATTTTCTGCTACTCTGTGTTGAAAGTTCTTGGTTCCTCTAGCCCGTTGGTCTAACTACGGCTCTTCTCGTCCATCTTCGAGGTAACTGCATCACTGGCCTTGGCATGGAGTTGACTACTTCTTGTGTTCCTTACACTACTTGTCTACATACATGGGGTACCGTACTGATACATTACTACTTACCTGACTAACTTATAAATAAGTCTGTCAGGCCCACATGCTTCTATCGGAGTGCAATCGTCCCACGTCTCGTTTAGTAAACTGGTAGTGTCCGTCACACGGCTATTGTGAAGTATTCTATTGTCAATCTCTCTTTTGATGGATGTCCTTTTGTAGTTTGATGTTGATTAGTTCGCATTGCCGTAAGTATTATTGTCCTAGTGGCATGGAAGATAAAGGCGGTTTGAGACAATATATTTTTTTTTGCTCCCTGGACTCATGTCCTTCTAGTAATATATTGTATGTGGCACTCCTTTCTAAAGGTAGTACTTTGGTTGTTAATAAGTTAAACATTAATCATTGATTCGCCTTTACGGGTACAATCGGTTTAAATAAGTTCGTGCTGGGTTTAGCAACATTGGTTCTACTATCTCCATCTCATTGAGTACTATACATATTCTTTTCTTCCCGGTTTAATTATCATCACATCTCTTCTGTAGTTCATATTCGTTCTCTCATCCGTTTAATTGGATGAATTGTAGATTGCATAATAGCTTGAGCAACTTGGCTCTTCACTTCCCAACCATCCTTATTGACGGTGGTGCATCTACAAAGGGTATTCCCTTTCACACAAGGTTATGCTTGTCCATGAGGACTAAACATTCATCACTATTAGTAATTAGCATCAAATGCTGGTATACACTTCTGGTATTCGGCTAATAAGCCATGTCTAAAAATTCTCAAACAATTAAACTGGTGTGGTTTACAATTACGGTAGCTGTATAATTTCTTTAGTTGCAGTGGTTGGACTAACGGGTCTTCCTGAGGTTCCATAGGTCTCTAATCTTAAAGGTTTGCATGAAAAACTGGTACGAAAATTTTGGTATTTATCGGTAGATTAAAAATTTAATGGTTGTTGCAGCACTTGATGTGGCAAGTGCGCAAGGCAGATGGAAATTTCAGTGGATTGATTGTCATAGCGCTTGTTGTAGCAAGTGCGCCATGCAGGTTGAGATAGCGGTTCAGTAATTACCGGTCTCGTTGACTCTTCCGTCATTGAGTATGGGCTACATGATAGTGTAAACATTAAAATTCCATTCATATATATACATGGTTCATCAAGGTTCCAAGGTTACTCGTATCTAGTACACATAGCTAGTCCCAAAAGTCATACACAAAAGGCAAGTGGTCACTGACACACTCCCACATATTTACAACATATTTCTCTCTCAATTCAAAGCTAAGTATATATCAAAATAAACAAAAGTCTTCCCCTAGCGGTCTTTCAGAGTTCAGGGTACTCATGCCCTGTCGACTTCTTTCCCCTTCTGGGCTCCAGCATCAGTAGATGCCTGGCCCTCCTGACCGCCTCGTGGTACTCCAGATCCTCCAGCTGAGGTCTTCTGAGTAGTCTTTGGTGGCCTGTAGTTACGGCTCTCAGGGTTCATCCAACACTCGAACTCCCGGTGGCCCTCTTTCTTGCAGTACCGGCACTCAACTTTACGGCCACTGCAGTCAACCCTAGGATGGTCCTTCCCGCAACGCTTGCAATAGAAGTGGCGCTGGGGCTGTCCGGTGCCTGATGGTGGCATTTAGTTTAAGTTAATATCTGAAGGTATAAAGGTTAAGGTTACAATTTAATTTAAGAGGAAGGTGTTCTCACCCTTAGGAGGCGCAGATCTCAGAGGCTGAGCATCTATAGCTAGGCCGGTCAACCGAGGGACGGGCTCTTTCCCTTTAGCTCCCTGGTGACCTTGCTACCCTTTCTTCTGAAAGAATTTCCTGTTTAAGGTTTTGGGTCAACATTCATATAAGGTGTTTAATATGGTAAACAAATTAGAACGGGATAAGTCCTTACTTTCCCTTCTTCTTGGCATCGCCTGGAGACGCACCTCCACCAACAGACTCTCCCTCTGGGTTCTTTCTCTTCTTCGTCCCAAGAGTCTCTTCCCGAGTCTGGAGCAGTAGCTCCGTCCTCGAGGCAGCGTCATAGCACTCCTGGAATCTCATTAGTAAGTCCTCACAAGGTTAATTGGTAATATAGTAAGTAAAGAATTAATGGCATTCATGTTTATACCTGGATAGTAGTATAGAGGGTAGCACCCATCGCCATCTGGATGTGAAACAACAGTCCCCCCGGAATTTCTCGACCTTCACGGTCTCTGAGTAGTCAACTCTAGGGATGAAGTCCAGCAGACCGATGAATCGAGCGTAGTACTCATCCACGGTTAGACCTCCCTGGGAGAGTGTCTTGAACTCACGACGCTTCTTCTGCTTGAGAGGTGCCGGGTAGTACTTCCCCCTCAGCAACTCAACAAAGGCAGCCCATGTAAAGTCGGGCGTAGCCAGGTGATGGTCCTTGACCAACCTCCAACAAGTGCTGGCTGCATCCTTCAGATGGAAGCAGCAATGACGACCCTCTTGTCGGCAGGTACTTGCAAAGCTCTTATCGGCAGGTACTTGCAAAGCTTCGTAGGCCTTCTCGTGCTCTACTATAAAACGCTCTAAGGCTACGGGGTCTGGCTCCCATGAAAAAGTAGGTGGTCGGGTCTCGGAAACTGACTTCAGCCAGTTCGTCTCCCTGGGCTGTGGCGGGTGGGCTGGTGCTCTTCCAATCTGAGTACCAAGCTGTGCGAGGACGGCAACAATCGTTTTGGCAACTCCTGGATTCGCGGGGTCACCGCCTCCACCTCTACTGGCACCACGGCCTCTAGTCCCTCCAGACATCTGTAGTAAGAATGTCGCATGATTACTTGGTAATTTACTGTACACAACCAGTGGATATTGAATTGCCTTTAAGGCTAACATATCTCACAATTTACGTTACTAAACATATTTTCATTTAAGACGAGTCGTCTTGTACCTCACAAACGTTTCCCGTAATTTCCCAAATCCTAAGCTCACTGTCTTAACCTAGGATCTCATCATCAGAGCGGTACTCCGCTCTGATACCACTTTTGTAACACCCCTCTCGATAAACACGTAATAATCTCTCATGAAGCATAATTAAAAACGTCTTACAGCGGAAGAATAAACAACATTAAACTCACTCGGGTGTCACCTGCCATTACCCGCCCATGCGAGTAACGAAGCAGAAACTAAATCCAACAACAAATAAACAACACTACTAAACCGCTGTGATAACGAGATAAATCCTATACATCATACTAAGTCCATAACCATAACTGATGACAAGTGAGCGTATACCCAATCCTGATTATATACAACAACACCTTCTTACAATCCAAAGTCAAACACCGTTATACAATTGAATTTCATGTGCGGTAATTAAAGTAAACTCTAACTACCCGGGTCCCGCACTTCGGCTTCGATGATGATCAGCAACCAGCACAATGCCATAAAGGCTCAGCGATAAACGCTGAGTATGCCGGGCCTGGACCCTATTGGTCACTTAGTCATTTTAACCATCATGATATTAGATTGGTTTCATGCTTTACCAGTTTATAGATATAATTAATAGTGTAATAATCATGCATCACACGTAGTCATCCATCCAATCAATACAGTCATTACATTTCACAAACAACAGTTGTATAAACGAACGTATCGAATAATCACAATAAAGTGCATAATCGCCTTAGCGAACCATTTCCATACTTATTATTATTCGGCCTTCAAGGCCCCATCCATCCAAACCATGTTTTATTATTTACCAGTTGGGCGTCATGTTGGGACAACCCGTATCAACCTCACCAATGGACAGTAGTCCTCCCGTACACACAAAGGTGCTCATGTTGCCAGAGGTCCGGAGGCCCCTGGTCGTTCACTTTGCCTCGTAAGGCGTCCATATAAGGTCGTAGCCGTGTACCAATAGTATGTACCATCTGACCCACGATCTAATTAGGGCTCGTTGGGAAATTTCCCAGAGCGGAACCCGATCGGGTATCCCTTCAGTGATCACAAATGCGCAACCAGGTAGTTCGTAAACTACACTGGATTCCTCCCCTCATCTCATACCAACTCTCTCATAAGATTAAGATATACTCTTAGTTTTTATGGAGAATACAATTATTAAGTAGCTACCCAATGAGTCTCACGCATACCTAGAAATAATCTAGGTCATATTCATGTTCGAGAACCATGCTCTAGAGACCGACAATGTCGTATCTCGCACCTAAGTGTTTTACTTAGGTTATCATATACTTAATTATAATACTAAGGGTATTATATTAAGTAACCATCGTGTCATCATATCAAACACATATGTATGCTTATATAAGTCGATCTATAGTCGACGTAGTATTAGTCTCGTAGGACGTTCGCGCATAATTAAATAATGCAGTAACACACATCATCACATACACATATCCACACACATATCACACAAGTTATATATCAAACAAATCCGAGCCCGAGGAATTCCTCAGGACAACCCGGATCAAACCCCTTTACATACCGTACACCTTAGACCAAGGATGCACAGTAGACCACTAAGCTCGGCAGGCGCCTTCGTCTGGAGTACGATCTAAACTGTAATAAAGCTATAAGTCAGTCTCCATGACTAAATAAATCCGGTATTTCCGAACCCCGACGGTTCATCCCCGGATTTCAACTGTTAATTGTTACGGGTTTCTCTAAACCAGTCGGCTTTGTTACTCAGACTCGTAGTTCGTAATATTTCGACTGTTGATTTTAATTTGTTATATCCCTTTACTCTTGTTCATTATTGAACTTAGGCATATAACCTATAGTTGCATGCATACATGCATTATTTATCATATGGTATTATTATTCCACCATCCATTATAATACATTGTATTATATAATTCATTAATCTTTTAATAAACTACATTTGAATTCAAAAACTTATACTTATATTTTATAACCTATTTCTATGTAACAACCTTCACCATTATATTATATGGTTTCCAACCATAATATATATCCATCCTTATATACATAATTCTCGCATATATATATACCAATATAGGTAAGTTTCATGAGTTATAAAACTCTTATATTATATGTCACATTTTATCATCTTATATTAGATGATTATTCCTATTAATTGTATTATATTGTACAACTTATATTAAGATCATTATCTTAATATTATGTAACATTTTATGTTGTATAATTACAACTCCTAAGGTTTATTCAATATATACCTTAGTTTATAAATCTCATTTACTTATAGTTTGTCACATTATTTAATGTGAATATTTTTACTTATATTAATTCCATTTAAACCGCATTAATACCATATAATTGTTAACATTTATAACATTGTAGACCATAGTTTAAAATTCATTTTCCAACCTTTATAAATTCGGTACAACACCTTACTTTATTTTAATTTCATTTTGACCACATAACATTATGTAATGTTATACCATATACTAATATCATATAATATGATATTTTTATCTTATATAACTTATAACCTATAGTTTTTATACAAAACTTTTTTAGTTTGTCGAGAAGGCACATCCATTTAATCTAATAATATTATCTTACCATATCTTTATGTTTATTACAAAATCACCCCATATTTTATACCATGTTATATATACCATATGATATAACATTTTTAACTTTATTTAAAGGTATAACCTATAGTTATATACATGAAATAGCCGAACAGACCGTAAATCTGTTCTAATTTATTTTCCAGCCCCTTTAACTTTCCAAATTTACAAATTGACCACATATAATGTTATGTTATATATATATCTCATATATTATAACATTTTAAACCTTAATATTAATATAACCTATAGTTATATATGTTTTAAATTTCCGAACAGACCTATAATCTGTTCTAAATTTTTTTCAACCCACCAACTTTCTATAATTACAATTTTACCCAATTTATAACATATAGTTTTATAATATCATTAAAACCATATATTATACACTTATCTTATTTATACACTTATATTGAAATACCCCTAGCCTTAAAAACTCAATTAAATGATATACAAATGATTAAAGATGGTTATTAAACATCTTAACACTATTGGGGAACAATCCAAAAGATCTCAACAAGGCAAAACATGCTTTAAGATCGGTAAGGCCAAAAATGTGCTTTAAGACACCATAAAGATTGTATGACCTCAAATAGGGTCCAAAGTGGATTCCTAAACATTGTAATGAAGTAAGGAGCACAACAAAACTATTCTCAAAGAAAACTAAGCTCAGAAACACACGGTGACACAAAAAGTGCCCTGAAATCACCTTAACGCACGTTTTTGTGTATGAGCTCTAAGATAGTGACTTTTTGTCATTTTAAAGACATGGGTATATCATTTAAATCATTTATTGGACATGATAGACTATATTTAAAAGTCTAAATCCAAGTTTGAAAATAAAAATCCAAAACTGACAGTTTATTGTGAATAGTACCCAAATAGTGCCATTTTTAAGCACATTGACCAAGTTTGACCATTGGTCAACGAATTGACCAACCCTATCTAATGGGTGTCGGCAAGCATAAGGAAGGGAGGACAGCACACAACAGTAATAATTCAGTTTGGACACCTAATGTGATGAATCACCAAGTACTATTCCTTATTATATCATTTTAAGCCTTTAAACACCAAATCTCACTCTCTCTTGCCTCTTGCTCCATTCCAAACGTGGCATCTGAGTTCTTGGACTCTCCCAAGCTGTGTTCTTGAGTTAGGAAGGCAATTCAATCCAATAAGCTCCTAAGGTAATGATTTAAGGTCATTTTTAGCCCTTTTTCTTCATTCTTTCACTACCAACACTTGGATCTCATGGCTAATCTTTTCCTATGGGTTATTCTCAGTTTTCTAAGGTTAGAACAAGAGCTAAACTAGAATGAACTCAGTTTAGGGACCAAGGAAGTCCAAATCTACATTTTAAGGTAAAAACATACCTTAAGGTTCTACACTTTGCATCCGGTTTTATTTTTCTGATTTTTGTGAGTTTATACACTCATAATCTTCATATTTACATGTTCAATCAGTTGGTTAACCATTTGGAGCAAGGGTGACCGAAATCCAAAGGAAATACTCTTCTTTTAGGCATTTTTCCAAGGTAAAACCTATTACCACAGCAGCTTGTTGTTGTCTAAGTGTTCCTTATGTTTATATAGTGAATTTAACACCTTGTGGTGTGTCTAAACCAGGCCGAATTCATAAGGAACCTTCCAAGCATTTTTAAGGTGATTTTTGCCTTAAATCTTACATTAATTGTTCTTATGGTTAAGCTCAAGCGTGGAGTATAACTATATCTTTTTTGGTGTATTAAACATGTCTAAATATTGTGGTGAATTTTACTCCAAGGTGCCAGCTCATACAAAGATTTACCAAGGTATAAACACCTTAAACTTATGATTTTATGTAATTCTTAGCATATATAATTGTGCCGAGTGTTATATAATATATGGGTTATTTATAACCTAAGAATGGAAAAAATGACTAAGATAAATTAAGCTAGTCATTTAAGTGATTTAATTAACATAATGGTCAAATTATGACATTATGTGGAAAATATATTAACCATGGTGAGGCCGTGAGTTAATTGTGTTATTTGAGACATTTATGTGTAATTTTATGTTATAAGCAAGGTTGTAATAAGGCCATGTCATTAGGCCATTTTAATTTAAGTTTACAAGTTATTTAGTTTAATTTATGCTTATATATTTAAGTTTGGGGCCAAACGGTAATTACTAGCTAAATAATAAGTCGTGGGCTTAATTTAGAGGAACTTAGGGTTTTTAAATGAATTTAATAAAAATTATAACATTTTATAAGGTTTTGTGTCAAAATTATGAAAATAGAAAACTATAGGTTAATGATTGTAATTACCGAAACATTTGGGTCCAATTTGGGTATTAGAAGTCAAGTTGACTATATAGGAGACTTTGACTAAGTTTGGAGAATTTAAGGAATTAAAATACTACCTTATAATAAGATAGTTATTAAATTGAAAAGATTTATGTGATTTGGGGTGATATTGTAATTTCCGAAAACTAGGGGTACTAAATGGAGATTAGTACAAACCTTAGGTTATTAGGAATTTTTAGAAGTTGATTTGGTTAAATTTGGAGTTTATATGAATTATCTAAGTATAATATAAGATATTTCATAACATTGTTACAAATGGGTAATAATGTGGTGAAACCGAGATTAAGAGGAAATATAAGGTTAATAATAATTTATAACCTTTTGGTATAGTTTGGTAATTTTTGGAATTATATTAAGGTTTTATGAAGATATATGTATAATATATAGTTTTGGTGATATTAGGAAACTATATGTTATAAAGTGGGTAAATTGGTGAATTGAAAGTTTGGGAATTAATTAAATACCGAGAGTGTTAAGTGCTGTTTGGTATTTTATAACAATAATAACTATGTGTTATAATTGTTTTAATGACATAATTGTCAAAATATATGTTATATAACTATAATATAACATTATATAAATTATGTGGTGGATTTTGTAAATATAGAAATTATAGGTGCTGTTCGAAAAATACTATTTTTGAATGAAATTTATAATATGGTTTTAATGTTGTAAGAGTTATAACATTTATAATATAAGAGGTATTCATTAAAAAGAATGAATATATATTATAATGACTTACCATATAATAAATAGTCCTATAATGCATATATATAAATAAATATATGTTATTTTATGGAAAATATAATATAGTTCAATAACTATATATTACCATGATTTAAAAGAAAGGAGATAAAAGAAAAAGAATTATAAACATTAGATATGGAATTCTAATGTTAGGAGTATACATGAAATAATAAGAATTTATATAGTTCATGGTATTTTATATACGAATTATACTCCATTAAACTTGGAAAAACAAACCTTAGAAAAATAAATACTAAGGTGAGATGTATAATACATGGTAAAGAATTATACATGCAATATAGAAACAAACTATACAATATACAAGGTATATTAAGTTACATGCGATAACAAGTTCAAACGTTAAGTATATTAATATACGAGAGGAAACTACGCATGTAATATAACGTTTTTCCAAATCCTGAGTTAAACCGAAAACCCGTCAAACATTGACAGTTATTATACGGGGGATTAACCGGGAGGTATTAGTGACGGTACGGGGTGCCGTAGAGTTATGTTGTTATACAGGATTCTAATCAGTAGCATTATGTACTTAGATTGTTAGAGACGTCACGTGGAGCATCGGACTTGTGCTGATTCATACTCCACCGTACTATATTCTGGGTGAACGGTATGTTGTTACGTGTCTCTGATTGTCTCTGAGGTCTTCCTCAGTTCAGACTTCTGTGTGATCTGTGATAAGATTGTTTGTCTGAATGTGTTAAAGATATACGTGAACTGTATATTTATAGCTGCTTATTATTTACTGTTGTTGAGTTAACAGTATTGGTTCGTATATATGAACCTATATATATAAAACGAACTAGCGGCTATGGTGCTATCTTATATGAATATAAGGATCGTCAGGAAAACGTTGTAGCACTAGGATAATAAGATATATATATTATTATATTATCCGAGACTTTTATACAGAGCATTGGCCTTGCTAACGCCGCTCTTGTATCTGACATTGGATCCCGAGTTTACAGACTCCGGTTTGACTAACGACCTTAGTCTACTATGTTAGAAATTTGGTAATGCGATGCGATGGTATGATTGAACAAGAATTGGAAAGCCAAGAGGATGTGGCTCTTGGTGCGCGCTGTGATCACAATAACGATACTAGGATGTCCGCGTACGGGTCCGTAAGTATCAAGAAAATTTCCCGTGAGTTAGGATGGCTCGTTGGTCGGAGACTCTACCGCTGGAGTGGCTACTGCCTTGGGTGACCCGCCATAATATATGGGTATTAGAGGCACGTCGTTTTAATGAGACGTTGTCACTAGGTATAACTGAACAATTATTACTTTTACCATGGCGAACAATATTGGTTACTACACCAAGGACGGGAGTTAATACATGTTTATTATCCTCGTTGTTTCGCTTGTTGTTCACTAGTTACACTGTTTGGTATATATTTATGTGTATTGATGGTTGTGTTTGTGTGGATATTACTGTTAATTGTTTTACAGTTTAATATTAAATTGGTATCGCATGTAATGAACCCCATGCTCTCGACCAATTAATTGAGGGGTCCGAGGGGGCATGACGGGGCATGTGATAACATACTCAGCAGGGGCTGATTCCATACCACAAACCATATTTATTGCAGGTGATTAGCTGGAGGGTCGACGCGGGGCGCGACAGTTGTTGTTATTGTTGTTAGACTTGTTACGGTATGAGACTACAGTTGTTTATGGACTCGGGTTTTGTAAACCGAGGTGTATGTTTTTGGATTAGTTGCTCACGAGTACGGTTTGTAATAATGGTTGATGTTGGATTTGTTTTAAGATTGTTTTAGCACTACTATCTATCTCTTGTGGTCACTGCGGGAATACGTTTCGTATGTTGATTATCAGGTAACAGTTATCACCCGTATGGGCGAGTGATAACAGTGACACCATTAGAGCGACAGTCTTTTATTTTACCGCTGCGATTATATTGTTTTTAGGTGCAGGTTTAGTAGCGGTGTTACAAAAGTGGTATCAGAGCGGTACTCCGCTCTGAGCTTAGGTTATACATACACCAGTACCAATAAGGAAGTTGTGAACTATTTAAGTTAGGAAATTGTCGGGGACAATGTTTCTTATGCCTTTTAAGGGCTATGTGAACTTATAGTTGAGAAAAGTACGGTATTTGTACCGAGTGTTAACCTTTGATTCTGAATTCTTCAGATGTCTTCCGGTAGACGTTCGGCAGGCAGAGGAAGAGGTGGAGGCGGCGG